>JANHFJ010002540.1:140710-152872 GCA_032468195.1 Cerberus rynchops
TCCCTAGGGAGAGGGGCGGTATAGAAATCTAATAAAATTAAATTAATATTAATTAATTAATTAATTAAATAATTAAATTAATGATGTAGCCCATTGCTGTAGGTTGACACCCGTTCTAGAGAGAAAAAAAACCCCTTTGAATTTATAGCTCACATATCCTGAGAAAAGAGGCTACAGAAATAGGAGAATAGAGAAGAAGGGAATAGTCACATTTTAAAACTTTGAAAAAGGACTTAGAAAGATTGATTTGTAAAGAAAGAGAAAAAAATCTGGAACTAGCAGGAAAATAAATTTCCTAATCCAAGACATTGCGTTGCTTTGAGCTCTCAGGCAGCTTGTAATGTTAAACTTTTAAGTTTTTATAACTCTGATTTATCCTCTTTGGCCTAATCCATACATTACTGTAGTGTAGAAGCGTGGGAACTGCTTCTTTTATGTCATCTTCCCATGTTTTTGTCTGAAGCATGTCTAGATAATGAAACTGTGTGGGTGAGGCTGAATACTTGCGGGAAATATTAGTGATATGAACACTTTTTTTTTAAAAAAAAATGTTAAATGCTTATGGATTCCCACTTAAGATGTTACCTGCACATTTCATATGCATTTTGATAATTTTATACTCTAATTATTTAAAGTACACTGGTATTACTATAACATAAATTGAAAGGCTTTATATAATTTGCATACCAGTGGAAAAAAGTAGATTCTTGGAAAGCATGCAAAGGCAAGGCATGGACATGAACTATTGTATCTTCAGAAGTTATTTAACTAACATCTTTAAGAATACAGTGTAGCTCAGAGACTGATTTTGGCTGCATCTCTGTGTTGTTTTACCCTATTTAATTGAGACCAGCTCTTATATTAGGTAGTGTGGGTCAGCTACCTTAGCCAAATCTGAGGAGCGTAGCAATAGCCATCTAGCTATTCTTCTGTATTGAACGTCAAAGCACTGCATGGCACATAATCACTACAAACTTTTACCTTAGGTGTAGAGTATGTTTCTTCAAGTCAGTTTTTGACTTTTGGAGACTGTATAGACTAGTCCCTGCAATTTTCTTAGCAAGATTTTTGGAAGGGAATTGCCATTACCTCCTTCTTTGGGCTGAGAGAGAGTGGCTGGCTAAAGTTATGCAGTTGATTTTATGCCTAAGGTGAGACTAGAACTCAAAATCTCCCAGTTTCTAGCCTGATGCCTTAACCACTGCACCAAACTGGCTTTCTTTTCAGATGTAGTAAAGGATGTAATCCTGTCTCTAGTGTTGAAGTAACATTCAGTTGTCAGTCTAATTGGCATCTGTACCAGTTGCTAGTCTAATTGGCATCTTGTCTCCTTCTTTTTTACATTCCCTCAGTGACATAGCCCTTCCTCTAATCAATGAGGCATTCTGTTGATCTGGCTTAGTTTGGGCCAATGGCACAGTGCATCACTTGTGATATTGTTTTGCTGCAAAGCCCATTGTGTTTCACAATTCAGGTGTTTAATAATTTCTGTGTTTTTAAAGGTCAGGTTTTATAGCTTAAGGGGGTAACTGTGGTGGCCGGAGGTCACACTTAAGCTCTATTTGGAAACCTATGTCAGACAAAGAAAGCCTTCATGTGTTTGAGGGGAAAATCAAGGGCGACAAACAGTAGAGTGATGACATAAAATGTACAGGGGCTTTCTACGCATGCAGGCCAGACTGGGATTCTCTGGCTTTGACATAAGTTCTTTGCATGTTTGCTTTGCATTTAGGCTATAGCTGTCATCTGTATCCCACCTCAAAATGGTGGAGATAGAATTATTTATTTTCAGCAGAAGTGCTGCTGAGGTATGGAAACACCAGCTGAAAGGATTTAAAGGGATGCATCTGTGCTTGGAACCACAGGTTGGCTTTCTCTGCTTTACATTATCTAAGGAAAGTCTCTTGTCCCAGTAAACATCTAGCTGGAAAACTCAAGTGCCAAGTTTCAAGAGGCTGTTTAAAAATGTGTATTTTTGAGGGACAATGTTGTTTGTTATCCTCAGGGTTGATAATACCACTAAAAGATTCTTTTTTACAGTCAGGAACGTAACTTTTTAATTTTGCTATTTGCAATAATCTCCCTTTAAATGTTACAAATGAAACCCCACAAACCATGATATAACCAAAAATATTTATATTTCAAGCAGTACATTCTTGAGGCAAAAAGAAGACACAATCTGTTCTTAATCCTTGCCTTCCTCTATTCTTCTACTGAATATATGGCAGTTGGGTAATTGTTTCCCTGTGCTCTAACTAGACTGGAGCATTTTCAAAAAACCACTTACAATAAAATGATCCATCCTGGCATATTGGACATCTCCTGCAACTTATACTCACAGTTCACCAAACATTTCTGCAGCACCATCTCTGTTCATGGCAAGGAAGTTACTTGAAAGATTGAATCTGGTCACCGGGACCAGACGTTTAATCTTCTGAGCTTTTGGGCTCATGCTGGAGGCCAACTTCAGGAAAGTTGTAGAAGTTCCCTGAAAATGGGTCCAGCATGAGTCCAAAAGTTTGGAAGAATACATCACTGGTCTTAGTGACCGACCTAGATTCAATCTTGCAACATTATTCTGGGACACATATATTTGCCTTCGTTCACAGTTATTTGAATTCATGACTAGTGATGCATTTGTTTGTGCATATGGATATTAAATCCAGCTCCTTTGATAAGTTGGCTATAAAACAATGCATCTCAGTTGTTAATAACCAATTGTCCAGCATCTGTAGAAGTATGTCTTAAGTAATAATGTCTGAGTTCAGTTATCATAAAAGGGTTTTATATGGATGTCCAAAATGAAAACTGAGATACTATTGGCTCTGACTGCATTATACTTCTAAAAGGCAGCCTTTCCAGACTTGGTGCCTCAATGCTGCTGTCATGTAATTTCAATATGACATTGGGTGGGGACTATGGGAGTTGAAGTCACATATGTAGACGTCTCCCAAGCTGGGAAAGTCCAATACAACACTGAATAGAGGAAACATTATTCATTAGTTTTGTCATAGTAATCTTTATTTTTACTGCACAGTCACCATAGTAGAATCCTTGCTACTATATCCATAAGCTTTACAGCATTCTTTAAGTGGTTAACTCTAACTGGTTTATAATAGAGAGACATTATTTGCATATTGTCCCCAACAATCTGAGTCTTCATTTTACCAATCTTGAAAGGATGGAAGTCAACCTTGAGCCCTACAGGATCGAACTCCAGATGGTGGGCAGAGTTTCCCTGCAATATTGCACTTTAACCACTGTGCCATCATGGTTCCAATAAAATAATTCAAATAATTTTTAAAAGTATTGTGTGTGTGCATACCTGCATTTGTGTATTGATTTTTATGTTCATGAATCTGGACTTGGTGATCATGGAGATGGACAGTGGAAATGAGAATGCTATGATAACTTTCTTATGTACTAGAGGCATCATGCTATGCTTTTCTTTAAAATTACTTTGTTATTTGTTTGTAGTTGCTTTGATAAATTATATCTTGCATTAGGCATCTGGTTTTCAGTATTCCCTATAACATCATGGTTTGCTAATGTACAATCCACCACTCATCAACACATTAATATCCTAAAAAATAGCAGGGAAAGTGAACAGGCCTGGAATAAATTCTCTAAACAGATGGGCAAAGATATGATACATACTGCTCTACATAATATTGTTGATATTCTGCTAAGTATCATTATGTGCTGTCTGCATGTTATAATTTCAATTCAATCATCAAGCATTCTGACTGCCAATCTGAACTATTTTGCTTTTTTCCCTCTGTTCTGTAGATCCAGATTCATTTAGTCCTACCACCATCCAATCCAACTAATTCAGGGCAAATATCTGGAGAATCTGGAGCAGCCCCAACATATTGTAGCATAGGCAACCCTGAAGATTAGCTGCCTGAAGCACAGTTTCAAGCCCTTCCAGACATCAATTTGCTAAGCAGTGAATTAAAGTTCTGTGGGCAAACAGGCAGTCCACTTGCATCTTTGATTTTCACAGCACTAAAAGTCTGTTGCCTGAGAGATAACCAGCTCACGCTGCCAAATAATAGGGCCAATGCTGAATTTTGAAGGAGGAATTGTGGAATGAAATCCTTGATAGGTAAGGAAGAGATGTAGTGGATAAACAGAAGAATCATCAATGAGCAGTTGGTTTTTCACTTCCCCCTCTCCCCATTGCCCACTTTCCTTTCATGGGAGTGAGGCATCCTGTTGAAGAATAAAGCTTTGCACATGCCTAAGAGGCTACTTCAAAGCAAGATAAATGGGGCAAGACAAGAGCTTGGGAAGTATTCTGTACATAGGCAAAGAGAGAGTTAGAACAACTCGCCCTTATATCCAGTCAGAAACTTAAAGGTGCTCTGAACTTGCCCCACATCCTCCCATGCAAAGCATGAAAGAAATTCCCACTGAGCAACTGTTCTCTTTCACGATGACTCATGTTTAAGCTTTTGTCCAATTTGAAATGAAAGGAAACTTTGTAAAACACTCCACGTAGCTGTGCCAGCATGACTTTCCCATGCAAGATTAACCTGAACGATGGAAACAGTCCTACTTTGCAAATGGGAACAGCCCTTTGGATCAGTTCAGGATGGAGGACACGTGAATGATTGTCTTCCTGGTTTATCATGTAATTGCTAAGATGATATAGGGGGAGCAGGGGAGTCCAGCAAAGTCTTGCCACAGCTGGAAATCTGTATTTTGTGAATACTGGAATCCCTAAGAAAGTATTCTCATATTTCAGTGACATAAGGGTGGGATTGGGCAAAAACAACAACAACAGTGTAATTTCTTCTACAATAGCTCTTCAGAACTAGATGAGTCTCCCTGTATTCAGTCTGAATTGGCTTTATGGCATTGTCATGTAGCCTAATTTGATTCAACATGTAGAAGTCTAATAATAATCACATTGATGTCATGATTCATTCACTGGCTGGTCATCTCTGAAATTTCTGATTGGAATTCAGGGAAAGGGGTGGAGAACAAGCAGGGAAATAGAATATTGCCAAACTCAGAATAGCAGAAAAATATGACCTTAGAACTGTAATAATTTTTTTATTTGATTTGTTTTGAATAGCAGAAAGGAATAAAAACTGTTTCTGTCTATAGAAAAAAAATAGGTGTTGAGATGAGAGAAAAGGCCAAAGGAGGGTGTGTGTATGTGTGTGTGTGTTTTAAGACAATGTTTTGAGCCTTCAGTACATCTCTGCCACTTGCAATTTCCTTTATTAAGCTATAACATCTCCCCACCTTAGTCCTGATGCAGTTCATTAAACTCATTTTACTTTTGTGACTGCAATGTTGTTATTAGGAAGAGTTATAAAAGAGATCTTTCTCCTTTAATATCAGTTCTGAACATTTCTGACTAATTGGAATACACCTAAATTTTGTACTCATCAGGCCAATGTAGATTAGATTACTAATATAGATACCTACTTTAACTATAACACAAACTATCCTACGATTTACACACTTTTGTTAATGTGATTCTGGTTTTGGCTCAGTGCTGATATCCGTGCTGACCTCAAGCTGCCCAACAAAAAAATTTCCAATTACTTTCCTTATTTTCCATCTTTCTTTACACTAGCATTTCCAAGAATTCAATTTCTTTTGTTCTTCCAGTTATAGATCTACGAAACCAAAACCTTAATACCCGTTTTTCCCCATTACATTACATATTCCTACAAATTTGAATCTGGTTTTCTTATTTTCTTGTGCAACCAACTGGATTAACTCTCCACGAAACAAACAAAAAAACCCCCTGTTTCACTATAACTTAAGGGAAGGAGAAGAAAACATTTTAACATTCCTTTAAGTAAAGGTCTTTATACCACACTTTTTAGAGAAGTAGTTCTTTGAGAAATATTTGTTTGGTGCCTTGCCACCCTTCCACTGCTAGAAAATTGTGACATCCGTGACTGTAGTGTGCACTTGGGAGAAAATACCAGGCCTCTTACAATTTGGAATTTTCATATTTTGTTGTGGTGACAGCCATAAAAATCTTCAAAGACGAGATTCCCTCCATGAGCTGGATTCCTCCAGGAGGGGCAAGCCTAGCTATGTAATTAGCTTGAGCAGGGAAAGAGAGAGCTCTCCCTCCCTATCCACCCAACTTTTATTTTATTTTTTTAATTTGTTTTGTAGACCCAAGCTATGAACACCAAAGGAACACTAGGGCCTCCCAGCACAGTCCTCATTAGACGGAAAACAGCAACAGCACAGCAATTGTTTATTTATTTGCAGTATATATCAGTGACTATGGTTTTACATCATCTGTTTTTGCTTTTTATTATGAACGGAAAATTGAAAATATGCTGTCATTTATGTGAGTGTATGCATGTATACATGAATGATATATACATATATTTGGTGCCTTCGCTGTAATCTGATTTTGTCATGATCGTACAGTTATGTTTTTATTGTGTTTCATATTATTTTAATTACAGTTGCACACTATCCTGGTAATATAGATAAAAGGCAGAGAGATTTTGTTTTTAGAAATGTGCATTCAGATTAAAGAACATCATTGCATGCTAAAACTTAATGTCAAATTAGTGTCTGCAATTGCTCAGTTTAGCTCTGGCAAAAGATAGTACAGAAGGAAACTTGATTTTAATTCTATCACATTGTGAACTAAGGATTGTAAAGTAACTTACAGGGGCTGCCACAGAGAAGAGGGAGACAAACTATTCTCCAAAGCACCTGAGGGCAGGACAAGAAGCAATGGATGGAAACTAATCAAGGAGAGAAGCAGCTTAGAATTAAGGAGGAATTTCCTGATGGTTAGAACAATTAATCAGTGGAACAACTTGCCTCAAGAAATTGTGAATGTTCCAACACTGAAAGTTTTTAAGATGAGATTGAATAACCATTTGTCTAAAGTGGTGTAGGGTTTCCTGCCTAAGCAGGGGGTTGGACTAGAAGACCTCCAAGATCCCTTCCAACTCTGTTATTCTGTTCTGTTCTGTTCCACTTCACTCCATTTTACCCTACCCTACCCTATCCTTTCTATCCAGGCTTCAGCCTTCAATTTTTCCTGGTCTTCAGTAACAATAGGGAATATGATAGTCATACAGTTTATAAAAGGAGTTGGTATGAACAGAACTTTTGCTCCTGCTCATTTGATTTTGATTGTTGAGAGTTTGGATTTTAAAATAAGAATACTTATTATTTTCATTATCCATTTTTCCTCTTAAGTATAAAAAAAATAAAAAGTACCTTCAGTTAAAACTTTAAAAAAGAACTCTACTGATATCCACTTCTGGATGTCTGCAAGAGATCAAAAAACCAAAATGGGAACCACAACCACATGACCCTTTGCATGTTCCCACAATGTAAAAATTAGAAGGGATACATTGTGACATGTGCATAAAAGAACAGGTCTTTGATCACATGGGTTTCTTTGACCTTCCCACAGACATCCCTCTTCTGCATCATTTACTCCAGCCATGAAAATATTTTTCACTTTTGCCCATTGGGGTTTCCTACTTCATTATCAGCCAAGTTTTAGGGTGAAAGAGAAACATATATAACAATAGAGAAAATTACTGGCATGGATACATTGGATCTGTGTGTACAAAATACAAGCGTCCCAGCGGGAAAATTTATCAGCAGACCAAAAGATACATCGGAAACCTTTTGCTCTGGGTGAAGTCTGCCTGGTATGAATAGACCACTGGGACATGCTGAGAGAAAAGAAGAATTAGGGGTGACATGATAGGAGTATTCCATTATTTGAGGCCCTACCACAAAGAAGAGGGCAAGACATGAAACAATAACTGGAAACTAATCAGAGAGAGAAACCACCTTGAATTAAGGAAAAACTTCCTAACAATGAGGACAATTAATGAGTGGAACAGCTTGCCTCCAGAAATTGTGGGCACTCCATCACTGGAGGCTTTTAAAAGGGTATAGGTTCTCCTGCTCAAGCAGGGGGCTAGACTTGAAGACCTTCAAGGTACTTTCCAGCTCTATTCTAAGAGTCGAATACTTCCCTACTCCATATGATAAGCATTCCTGCCCAGAGGAAGGCCTTCTTATTTGTAACTTAGAGGAAGGCTCTCTCCCTATGAACATCTAGGGGAGCTGGTAAAGTTGCTTTGGGGCATAAGTATGGCCAGGTTTGGAGAACTGATCTTGAAGTGTCTGGCTCAAAATGGCTTTACTGCTAGCTTATGGTGAAGTTATGATCTATCCTCTGATTTTATAATGTGATGTCCTTATCAATTTTGAAGGTGTTTTACTGTGTCCTTGCTTTTATAGTTTTATTGTTCTTAGACTGTTATGAGCCACCTTGAGTCTTGGATGGAAGGGGCATAGAATTAATGGCAAACAAATAAAGGAAAACCAAAGCTACATCCACTAGTGGATTTGAAAATAATACTATAGAACCATCTTACCTTTAGAATGACCACATCTGCTTTTGCCTTTGAAGATTTTACTGGGGTGTCTATAGTAGAGGAATATAAGATAGGCAAAACCTGGAATGATTAAATAAGGATGATACTTTATGCGGGCATCATGTTTAAGGTAAGTGAATGGGATGTCATAATTCCAAAGTAAGGACCTCGTTTGGAAATGCTTATGTGCTTTTTAATCAGTTCTGGATGAGTTTGGATGAACTCTTACAACATACATTATTTCCACTTTCTGTCTGGCAGAAGAATGCCATTCTGTAACAGAAAAGAGGTAACCTGTATTCCTCCAGATGCTACTGGACGCTTAAGGTCTGGATACTTGGAACTAGCATAAGCTGAAGGCCAAAGATTTTCCCCACTCTATAGGACAAGGGTGTCAAACTCAATTTCATTGAGGGCCGCATGAGGGTTGTGTTGACCTCGGGGGGCCGGACTGGGTGTTGCCAGGCTGGGTGTGGCCAGCTCAACATCATTTGTGTTGGGGGCACCTGTGGTGGCCTAAGCACTCTGCCAGCAAAAACATGCTCCTGAGCTCCATTTTCAGCTGCAATGGCCTCCTGCAACCCTCTGCCAACAAAAATGGAGCTCAGGAGGTCCTCGTGTGGCCCTTCCAAGCTCCATTTTTGCTGGCAGAGGCACTGCAGGCTGGTCCCTTACTATTTCCAGAATGGCCTCACAGGCCAGATCTAAGCACCTTGTGGGCTGGATACAGGCCCCAGGTCTTGAGTTTGACACCCCTGATACAGGGCACAGCTTTTTATTCAGCACTTGGTTCTTCACAAAAAAACCCTAAAGGACAAAAGCAGATTCTAGCTTCACATTCTCTTTGAGATATTAGATTTTCAACATTTTATAGTTTTTAACCTACTGAAAACATTCATATATTGTAGCAGCAAGGATGAGCCTTTAAGAGTAAAAAGCTGGCTAGCTCACCATCATGTCCAAGAAGCCTTATAAATGCAAACTTACACACCTTAGTTCTACTTCCTTCTCTGGAAAAAGTGACTTAATAATTTGTGTTTCTACCTCCTACATTCCAAGGAATGCTTTTAGTTGGGGTCCTTCCTCCAAATCTCAGCAGATGAGAGAGATAGAACATGTATAGTTTTTGTGGCTCAAGGGTAAGTATAAGGAAAAAAATATATTAAATCAATCTAGTAGGACTACCTCCTGTATGTTGGCATATATAAGTAGGGAAATTAGTATTCCATACAGCCACCCCTTTGAAAGATAGTTTAATATCCCAAGGCGTAAATAGAATAGAACTTTTATCAAACGTGCCACAGACTGGAGATGCAGCAATGAGCAGAGACAATAAAGTATATTTAAACAGGACCAGTTAAAATAAAAAGAAATCTTGTATAGTACAGTATTTCTACCAAAACCGGTTACCTGTTTCTTAGAGTAATATGATACCTGACATTTCCATGCCAATTTTAGAGGCTTAAGAGTCCTTCCCTCCCCACCCCTACCTCTTGCAAATCTTACCTCATGCTTCTTGCTCTTTTTTTACAAAATGTAGTCCGCAGCTTTTAAAAGAACAAAAGCTCTACCACTTGGAAAGGGAAAGATGGGGCTGGGGGGAGCTGATTTTCTGCATAATCGTCCCTCATGCAACTATAGATGTGGGAAAGTCTGTCTGACAAGATGCGTGTTAGAAAAGCCTGAGCTGTCAATGGATGTGGGGATAAAGGTCTGATGTATATTCTTTTTAGTTAGGCTAGGCCTGTACATGTGAACTAAAAAATTCTTCAAATATTTTCTTGCCTTCCACACAAGAGAAGGCAATTTTAAGCTGACTGCATAAGTTGGCATTATAACTATATCTGGAAGAAGACACAATGTGTTGTGGCACCTTGGAGACTAAGTGGCTTTCATTTTTTCATAGCTGAAGGGTGGAGCACTTGACAGAGAATTCCACACTGGAACCCAGCAAAGACAACCACTGTCAATTTGGCTGACTTTGTTGGGGAGAATTAATATTTTCCAGGGCTTTATAGCTCAACAGGAATGGTTATAATTATGTCATACTGCGTTTGATAGTAAGGACATATGGAAAGATCAGCCTTAAGAATCTTACTCATGATGTTCCCTAGAGGATTACACCACAGTTGTTCCTAGTGTCCCTCCCCTCCCTTTTCACCGCTTTTATTTCATTTCAATACATCAAAGTTTAACATGCAAAAAAAAAAATAAAAAAATCCCCTAGAAGTATGTGAGCACCAACAGATTCTAGTAAATGTGCTTTGTTTAAAAGAGTCAGGAAATGCGGAGGAGGCATCTTGATCATTATTCATTCATTCATTCTTTGATTTATTTTCAAGGTTCCAACAGGCAAAGTCTTAAGAAGGGATGGTTTTGGACAAAAACATTCCCTCCTGAATGTAACTGACCTGCTATTGAAAAGAAGACAAGAAGATGGTCAGGCTGGTATGAATAAAACTACTTCAGTAGCACTTCGTTTGTTAAAAAGAAAAGAAAAAACCCCAACTCTTCAAATTATGATAGCTAAAGAAGAGTAGAACAGAGGGAGATAACTTTTAGGGCAAATAGTTGCATTCCCATTACACTAAAATATACACTACGGCATCTAAATAAAAGACACAGATTTAGCTATTGTGATCTCAAATGCTGAATATGAAGCCAACATGTATTAGTTACCACTGGACCAATTTTTCTTTATGGAAGGCTAAAACTGTCATTCCCCCCCTCTCATCAAAATAATTTCATCATTCCCAAGTTTCCACTTGAACAAAGCTAAGCACATGAATGCTGTTTTACTAGGGTTCCACACAAATTCAGCTAAATAAAATCTGTAGCTGCATATGCAAAGCACATGTAGACAAACGTTTAGGATGATGCGCAGGGTTACATTGGGAATAAATCAGTTCTATGTCTGAATGGGCAGTAAAAGGCCCTGCCAAAGATGGATCACAGCAAACCATAATGGGTAGCTTTCAACGATACATGCATTTTACGAGCTACAGTTGAATACTGGAACTTGATTAGAAAAACAAAGGCATGATTCAGACTTCATTTATTTCCCCTTTAAAGCGGAAGGGTGTGAGAGAGAGAGAAAAAGCAAGAATGGGGGAAAGGCAAGAAACTAGAATTGTGTGTAGGCTGGACTGCAAGTTACACAACAAAAAGGCAGTTGGAGCCTTTGCCTTTCTAACTTTCTCTTTTTTTAAAAAAAATCCCAACTATTTTTTCCCAAAACATGGAAAAAAAGGATCCTCCAATTATTTTTTTTATTTAAATACACATGGGTAGTAAAGTTATGAGGTTTTCTCTGTAGTATACCACATATTGCAAACTTCAAACATGGTTTTCCAGGCTTAGGGAGATAGTATTAAAGTAAAAATCAGGGCTTTTGGAGTCTTTTTACCAGTAACCCTTCTTCAGCACAATGGTCCAGAAGTAGGGATTGCCTTGTGGTTTTTATGGAATTTCAATTGTGTGAGGTTGGTTGACGATTAGATGCTTCTTGGAAAATCACTAATGCTGTCGTTTTACTGCTTCCAAGACAAAAGCTGAAGTGGAAGCATCCTAACCATGCAGATCAGCTATAAGAACAAATGCTCTGTTGTATTTTTTTTTTCAGGACAGGATTGGAGAGAAAATGAGCAACAAAATATTAACAACAACTTTATTTAAAATATTTCACCAATGGAATGACCCAAATTGTATTGGTCCTCTGCTCAACCGCATGCTTTTTGGCTCATCTGTGATTCTGTGC
>JANHFJ010002544.1:108383-118561 GCA_032468195.1 Cerberus rynchops
TATTTGGTGAGCAGAAGTTGTCTGTTCCTTATATGATATACCTATGCAGGCATAAAATTACTTAAGCAATCAGTTCAGTAAGGTTTTGACTGTCTTTTTTGATACAGTGATAAATATTAAATGATATAAATGATCTTTGAAAAATGAAAAACTATTTAGCTGACTCATTTTAGAAATACAGTTTTGACATTGCATATATAGTATGAAACAGTGTAAAAGATAATCTTGGTGGGACAGAAATATGGTTGACGTAAAACAGACGGTATGTCCAAGAGGTGATAAGGAATGTGATAATGTATTATTTTTCTTTAGAATTAGAAGCACAGAATGTTAAGATATTATTTTATTATATTAAAGATCTTTACGTAAGGCAATAATCTATCTTATCTATCTTACTAAGCTCTCGATGAAGAATTTTGAACAATTTTTGGATGAGATTGCTGATGGATTCTGACCAGAGTAATATAAAATACTACGCATGAATTGGGCTTTATTTGTTAGGAAATACAAGATATAGGCTTCAGGATTTCATAATTTCTTCCCTATAAATACTTGACAAACCAAACAGAATCCCTTATGATTAAAATTCTATGAAGGATTCGTCTGTTTAGATAGAAATCTTGAAATCTTTCTTTGAACATTTAAGATAGTTGATTAATTAAAAACTAATTTTCAGACATTTCCAGAAAATGTTACGAGCTATTTTAAGAGAATGGAGAAAATATGTAAGACAAGTACATTTTTTTTCTTGGTTTGAGAATCGGATTACACTCTGTACAGCATTTCAAGAACTTAACTTTAAAGTAGGCAGGACCTTATTCTATTTAGAAAGGGTGTTTTAGGATTTTTTAAGTACTGAAATCCATTCCCTAATAAGTCATTTTGTCTCTTAATAATGAAAAAAAGAGAAAAATCCAAAAATTTTGGTACCACCCCCAAGGGCATAATGGCAACCTTATTTTGCATTCCTGCTGAAGGAGATATAAACTTAAAACGAAATTCAAAGTTTGTGTGACATTGGTGTTGCATTAAATCAGAATAAGGTAGAGGAAGAAAGTATGTGTGTGGGGACAAAGATAATTATGCAGATGCAAGTCACAGTACATGTAAAATAGGTTACAAATGACTTATCAACTAACAACTGTAATGTGGTAAAATCTCACCAAATTCCAAGTTTGGCTAGAAGTGTTTTTGACAACAGAAATAACAGAACCATTTTCTGTTATACCTTTCTGAAGGCAAAATTCTTCATGGAATGAAAAAGATTAATAATCACTATTTTACAATCTATTGCTCTTCATTTGTGTTTGTATTACAGTTCCTAGAATTCCCATTTATGGCAATCAGTCTCGGTGGGCTACTTCAGAGTAAGCAAGGCTGCCACTTATTTGGTATATTTTTAAGTAACATTTCATATTATGGCTAGTATGTAAAGCTGATCTAAATGCCAGTTACTCAAAATATTAATTAGGATCAATAGCTGACCAATAGTTTGCATCTGTTATATAACTAACAGATATCTCTTTTCCCAAGATTGTACAACTACTGTTTTATGATGCTTTTTTGTTTATCATAACGTCAACATGCCTAACATTTTTACTACCTTATAATTTTTTTCACTTCTTTTGAAGAAAGCTGAGACAATTAAACTACCATATGATAACAAGTATATACAGTTAATGTGCTGAGTATTTTGGTTTTATTTTCTGTTCTGCCCTAGATTGGTATTTGTGAAGTTTGGTATTTCTAAACTTTAACTCCTGGTTTAAGAAGTATGTTCAGAACTCGTAGTTCTGATTTTGCACATATGATAATGACTAGATTGTAGACCTGGTTGTTTTGGAATAAGTGACTAAGGCATTTTAGGGGGGAAATGCGGTCTATACACGTTCTGATGGCAAAGCTAGGAAATCATCTGCATAGGAAAAAAAATATAAACTCTACGTACCACTGAGAGTGCAATTTTTAAAACTGTTGTTAGTATTTCCCATATATAATTCTAAGTGATATAGTATAGTTCTGTCTTCCTGTATTGCATATATAAATCAATTCTGAACCTTCTATGATGGTGAAGTATTCTCTTTTCAAAGTGACCACTCTATGTCAAGCTTGGAGATCAGTATGTGGCCTTCCTAGGTAGGCAGAGCGTCTGCTGCAAACTTATCTGAAACATTGATGAACCATTATTAATCTCTGTGTCTTGAGTAAAACACTTTCTATGTTACTGAATCAAAGTAAAGCATTATAGTTGTGTGAATGACAGATTAAATCATCTGGTGGGTAAATGTTCTCTGAATCTATTGCATGTGTGTTAATTTCAGGTGTTTGCTGCATTCCTAATGACCAGAATGCCTGGAAGTAGGCAGAAAATGAACAACTGTAGTGTTCTAACCTGCATCCTTGGGTATTCAATTCATTAGAATTAAGATATTTGTGTAGAGGCTGTCTTTCAGCCCCCCAAAGATGATGGGGTAGTATACTGTCCATCCCTTTAAATCCAACCATTTTTAAATTATTTTTTTAAAGAAAAATAAGAAAATCCAGGTAGGTTCTTGTGCATTTTCTTATATGACAATTTCTCCGTTTGTCTGACTGTACCAAATGATATTCTGTAAACAATGCTTTTACTGTAATGTATTCTAGGACCTACTCACTGGAAGGAAATTTTCCCCATTGCTGAAGGAGACCGACAATCTCCCATTGATATTCACACTGAAGAGACTAAATACGATCCCAGCCTGCTTCCTCTCAGCCCCAGATATGATCCTTCCTCTGCTAAAGTCATACTCAATAATGGACACTCCACCAGTGTGGAATTTGATGACACTGAGAGTAAATCAGGTTTGTTTTCTAACAAATCTAGGTCTGATTTAATGCTCTACAACTAATTGTATCTAAATTATAAGGTAGCTATTCTCCAGAGAAGATCCTTTTACTTTACCACTTGAGTGAGTTTCAGTTAGTTGTAATTGTCTAAATATGTTTGCATTCAAATGAGCTGTCCACATCTTTCTTGAATATGATTTTATCTTTGGGTGCAAAAAGTTGGATAGTTTCCTAAAAGCCCTATTCAAAGTAGGCTAAATTCCTTTCTCTCATCTCTGGCACAGTTAGTTTTAGGTTGCTCTCATTTCATGGGAACAGTTCACATTTCCTTTGTAATCACAAGAGTTTTTTTGCTTGCCTTCTTTTTCCTCTGTAGAGTGAATAGCAATTTTCAGGACAGTTATTTAGAACCAAAAAAAAAGTATGTAGGGGAGATGCCAGCCCTCTAGTGCTAAGCTGGAATTTATTTAAGTTATTTAACATTAAGAGATCCACTGAGTGCTTTGTGTTGGCCTGTCAGAAAATATGCTTAAACATTAAAAGTTTCCCACTCTTTGTTTAACAATAAGAATTATTGTTATTTTTTACAGTGCTAAGTGGGGGTCCACTCACTGGAAATTATAGGCTGCGACAAATCCACTTCCACTGGGGGGCCGATGATGATATTGGCTCTGAACATGCCGTGGACGGAGCAAAATTCCCAGCAGAGGTAAAGTACTCCTCTGATCTGTTCCGAAGCAACAGGATTTACTTTTGCAGCATAATTAAAACTGTCCTTTCTGAGATGACTGATGTGATTTCAGCAGTAAAAATTATTATTAATTTTCAATGGTACATTTTACTATAGGACCGGTTGCATGTGTTTAGTGATATTGGCCAACCAAAAATGTTGGTCAAGTTCAGGCAGGAAAAGGTAATGTTACATGATGACTTTTTCTATTTAGTTGGAAAAAATTTAGTTCCTAATATGTAAATTTTGGAATTTAAAACTAGTCTGGCTGGGAAATTTTCACTGTATCTTGTATATTGATCATATCCTTGGTAGTAAATTCCATGGATTTCCATGGGAATTACTCCCAATCAATCTGCTTAGAATTGCACATCAGTGGGTTTTTGTTTAATTAAAACCTGTGCTTTTGATAATTTCTGGTTGCTGCGGAAAGTGTTTTTGGTGTGTTCTCAGTAACATTTCCATATTGTCTTTCACTTATGTCTATTGCACAGTATGTTTTTAGCTATTTTGTTACTAGTGCATCTATTGCCCATTATAGATTTATTTTCTCAGCTTGCCACACTGAAATTTTTAAAGGAATGTATCTTTTGGCAAACACAAGTGGACAAACATGGGGAATTATCCAGTGTTCTGACCCTCAGACATAACTGCTATGAATGCAAATCTTCCTTTAAAATATTCCAGTGTTCACTGTCTAGTGACATGGTAAAACTGTTGTGTAAAACATGGCGCCCCTGGAACTAATCAGCTCTTTGAGTTCATAGTGGTGAACATCAGAACAAATAAAGCAAAACTATATTGCAGGGGTGTAAAACTGGCGGCTCATGGGCCAGATGTGTCACACGGCCCTGTACCCATCTCTGGTTTAGCGAAGGGGAGAAAAGTTGTGATGCGTCACATGATGACGTGTTGTCGCGAATTTGACACCCCTGCTGTAGATACTAAGCCTTCTCTTTTATATTTTTCATAGCATTAGTGTCAAAGAGAGTAAAACTCTTAGTAAAACAGACTAAAATGCTTTCTGTTGATGTTTTCAAAAAACTGAGTGAAACCACACTATTTCCCTGTTGGCTGATTTATTGATGTACTGGATGGGCTTGAGACCACGCTGGGTGGAGATGAAGTTAGATACATTTGCATGGAACAAATTCAAACACTGTAAATGTTCTGTTTTTATATTACTGTAACAATTCTCTCAGATAAACAGTCTAATATAGTTACAATCTCTGCCAATTTATTTTAATGTGTTGAAATGGAAATGCAAAAATGTTAAATGGAAGAGGCATTACTAATACATTAAAATTTCCAATGATTGTTTTTCTCAACATGAAGTCCTCAAAAAGTATAAATTGCTTCTAGTTAACTAACATTAAGAGGGATACTTTTCTGTGGGTTTTTTTTTTAATATTTCTGAAACGGAATAGTAGCTTGAAATAGAAGCACATGTTTATCAGTATTGTAATGCAAGAACTGAAGATTCACAGAAATAATTTCCTTGATAAAGGAAGATAGAGAAATGCCTAAAATTAATGGGGGGGGGGGGAAATCAGTTGGGGGAAATGACATTTGCAGTGTTTAAAGACTTATGTTTTTCACAGGAACCAGGTGAGATGGAATATAACGAATTAATAAGAGGTGCTTAGAAAACAGTGTTCCAAAACAGATATATAGCTGGAAAGAAATAAGTTCCATCTAAGAAACCAAAGGAGAAAATATTTAGGAATGTTTAGTTAGTTTAAAAAGTTTTCCCTCTGCTGATTATCAAGAACCCACTAGAAACCATACTGATTTTGGGAGGGAAAAAAAAAAGACTCTAGATTTGAGAGAGTATAAGGCTGATCATATGGTTGGAGACATGCCCAAAAGATCAGTGAACAGATATACGGTGTTGAGCTCCAGGAAGAAAAATCTCTTTGGCTCAAGAACGCACCTCTGCCAAATTGGCACATGCAGGAAGAAAGAGCTACTCTGCAGACAGAAGACAACACTTTTCCTCTGGCAGATGATTTCTGTGGATCCCAAATCCTATTAATCTGAGGCAGCCTATCTCCTGGACCCAGGTGTTTCCAACAGGCTGCGGTACAGGACTGCTGAGGATGATGCATAAAAGAAACAGGCCTTAAAAGATTTCTCCAACAAGCTGTGGTTCAAGAGCGGTGGTAAGACAAGATACACTACATACATCCTTTAAAAAAGAAGTCACGGGCCATTGGGATGGGCCTCCCCCACAGTGTTTCTGAATTATCTTGTGTCCTTTCTTGTTTGTTATTTTTCATTAATCGACAATAAAAGCCATTCCTGTTGAAAGCATTGGTTTCCTTTTTGTAAAATGTTCACAATATTTCAGGAGATATATTGTCCAGGTTTTTAAAATTGTGTGCATTGACACCTTAAGAATCCAGATTAAGTGAACTGAGCCATTAGAATTTCTAGATTTTATTCTTAATAATACTTTGCACTTACAGAGCAGCTTTCCTGCAAGGATGTTAAAGCCCTTGGTCCAGTGTGTGTGTGAATCTGAGGATTTGTGAAAGAAAAATGAGGGTGGTGGGAGGGACTGGGATGAGGATCTGCCACAGACACTTACTATTTTTATAAACATGCCCCAAACTAGGACTGGCTAGAATGGATCTTCAGAGCTTTGGACCAACACGTGTGGAGCTTCCAAAGGACTACATGCATCAAGATGGCTTTTGGCTACTTGTAAAAAAAAAAATGACTTAGTTCCCAATACTCGATCATGTGTTACAGACTCCTGGCTAACTTCATAAGGGGATGATTAATTGTACTTGTTTTCTTGCTTTTCAGCTTCATGTGGTACATTGGAATGCTGATAAATATCCCAGCTTTGTTGAAGCTGCTCAGCAACCTGATGGATTAGCAGTCATGGCTGTTTTCTTAAAAGTAAGGAAATAAAAGATACTCTTTCATTTCAAATGTAGGAAGCAAAAGATCAGACTATTGTTTAGCACATAATTTTGTTTGACAGGGCGAGGAACACTTTAGTGGTTCAAAAAGTGGTTCAAAGCTAGGCATAGAGACTTCCAGGGGGATGAGACCACAGTAGTTGGGTTTATCTTTCACCGATTTGGGTCCTGGAGTCAATTATAGACCTTCCAGTTCAAGATTATCCCAAGTGGATGAGTATTTTTTTTCTGGTTTTATTTGGGGAAGATGGAATTTTCCCCTTTTAAAAAAAATAAGCCTATTTAAATCTATTTTATATGTACTTTTTTTTTAACTACTTCCTGTCTCCAAATTAAATTAAATTTGGCAATACAGTTGGCAATAGTTTCAGATGACACAATGAATCACCTTGGGGATTTGAATCTCTCCCCTCCCCATATATATATATGTCATTCATATTTGAATATACAGTATATATATGTCGTTCATATTTGAATTTTTTTCTTGCGACAAATACCCTGAAGAATCTATATGATGTTTTAGTACATACAAATATATGAAATATTATATGGACAGCAAAGCTATTTTTTTTCCAAGAAAAACTTCCTAGATTCAGTTCGCTTTCGGGGAATGTGCAACCTCATTCACCTCATTATTCCTGAAGAGCCTTTAAGAAGATGTTCTCCAGAAAATATCTCCAGAGTTCTATCATACAATCCATGCAAGTCTATTCAAAAGTACATCTTCCTGGATTTAGGAAATTTTACATCAGATAGTGTGAGGTGGATTGCATATTCATAATTGGACTTCAGTAATAGGGTCATAATTATAGAATAGCTTTCTATAAAACCTCTCATTTTTCTTAGGTATTTTGACATTTTGAACATTGGAATTTCCTGTGGTTATTTTTTGAAATATATTTTCTTAATTGCATGTATTTCTGCTTTTTTTTTTAAACTATATTTAAACAGATAACAATTTTTCTGACAAACGTTAATGATAAAAACCAGTAAGTCAAATTTAAAATCAATTGAAATTCATTTTCTCTCAGCCAAAGAAACAATCTTACATTTATATTTACAGTTGGGTGAATGCAATTCACAACTGAAAAAAATCACAGACCAACTGGATACCATTAAAGTGAAGGTAAGGCAGATCAGATCCTAGTTCTGTTGGGATTGCAGTGGAAGCTACTACTAAAAGCTGCTACTAAAAAACTATTTCAGATAATAGATGGGAGACCTGTCTATAACGGGCAAAACCTTTAAGTGGAAGTAGAGAGTATATGTAATTTCCCCTGTAGGTATTGTCCACATATTTGCAGCCCAGATCTGGTAGTCTTAGAAACATTAGAGTTTGAGAAAGGACAATCAGTGCTGAAAATGAGATGCTGCTATGTAAGAATAACCATAGGATAAACCTAAATATCTATGTGTTCATGGAGGCAAAACTGGAGAAAGAAAGGTATCTTTTGGAAGCAGGAAGCCTGTCATACAAAGAATATTCAACAGTGGAAGTTATATGCCACACAATAAGGATGAAGAAGGCATTTGCTCATTCCTTCTATCCTTTTTTTTCTTCAGGGTAACCAGCACAGGTTCACCAATTTTGACCCTTCCTGTCTTCTCCCTCATTCACTGGACTACTGGACATACCTTGGGTCTCTCACAGTCCCTCCCCTTCTTGAGAGTGTCATTTGGATCATCCTTAGGGAACCTATCAGTGTTTGCTCTGAACAGGTATATTTACTTTCCCATTTGAAATCTCTTTTTAAAGGAGTTCTCATATGAATGTTTGCCATTTATTATATTCTGAAATCAGGAGTCTACATGGATCATCTATTAAAATCCAACTATATTAAGCACTCAGTCAATAGAAAGAAATCTATGTGACTTATAAGAGTCATCATTGACATATTTAATCAATCAATATTAACCATTAAGGTGCAAGTATAATTAAGATACACAAAGTATAAAT
Organism: Cerberus rynchops; assembly: GCA_032468195.1. Classification (NCBI taxonomy): domain Eukaryota; kingdom Metazoa; phylum Chordata; class Lepidosauria; order Squamata; family Homalopsidae; genus Cerberus; species Cerberus rynchops. The sequence continues at coordinate 116,827 of JANHFJ010002544.1, forward strand.
ATATTCTATTTCAGTTCATTTTATTTAGGTAGCTTACCAAAATTGCGAGATAGTAAATATGTGCTTGTGGCTTGTACATACTTAAAGTGCTTAAATGTTACAGTACAAATTAAATACATTCAGCTTATGTTTACAAATACTATGAAGGTTTCTTTTTTCTTTTTTTTAATATAATTTTATTTATGTTTTTTTCCTTTAACATCTATATATATTTTGTGGACAGTGTATTGTCTGGGTCAATATACTTTTTAAACAATGCTAATAATACTAATACAATTGAATATATATAAACATAGTCTTTCAATTTCCAACCTTAATATGCTCGTTGTTATTATTACTATTATTATTATTTATATTTCCGCCTATTCGCCCATGGCGACTCAAGGCTGTTTACAGAATATAAACCCACATTTAAAACAATAAAACTAACCAAAAGAAACAAATAAATTAATATAGTACAATATAACAAAATCACACACACCCCGCCCCGGTGACAGCAGATCACATGAGCCATTTATTCTGCTCTGGATTCCCCAGGCCCGCTGGCAGAACCAGGTCTTCAGCACCTTCCAGAAGAGTATTATAGTGGGGACCATTCTAATCTCTGAGGGAATGATGTTCCAGAGAGAGGAGCCACCATGGAGAAGGCCCTTCTTCTGGGTCCCTCAGCAATGGGACCTGCAGCATTCCCTGCCTCCTCGCTCTGAAGGGTCGGGTAGATGTGACTGGCAAGAGACACTCCTTCAGATAACCTGGTCCCAAGCCATAAAGGGCTTTAAAGGTGACAACCAGCACCTTGAATTGCACCTGGAAGCAAATTGGCAACCAGTGCAGCTCCGGCAGGAGAGGTGATACATGTGCACACCGGGGTCTGCACAAAACCATGTAGGCTGCTGCATTTTGCACCAACTGGAGCTTCCGAATGCTCTTCAAGGGCAGCCCCATGTAGAGTGTATTGCAATAGATTATAGTAAATTATAGTAAATTCTATTATATATCAATATGTGTAATACTATTTTCCCAATTTTCCCAAAAATAATACTATTTTCCCACCCCGTCTACTTCCTTTTTTTCCTAAATTCTAATACAGTCACCATATTAGAAACTATTTTATCTCTATCCTTTATCTCTTGCTCTCTTTAAGATTTCATCATTTATTGACTTTCATTCCTTTCAATCCTTTCATTATTTTTGAGAGATCTTTCTTTTCATTCTCTTTTGTAAGCTTTTAAAAATTATGTTTGTTTCATAGTACATGTTATTACTATTTCTTCAATGTCCTTATCTTCTTGTAATTTATTGTTATCTATCTCCTCCACTGTTCTGTCTAGTTTCTGAGTATTTTGTTCATCTTTTTTTCTATTTGTTGGGAATTTTCTACACTCACGTCTGTATCTTTAAACATTGCCATCATCTCCCTATGATTCTTTGTCATGTTCTCATAAATACATTTAAGCCTCAATAACATTTCTTCATACAATATATTTGTTGTCTCCTGTTAGGTCATTTTGTAATAGTTTGATATATTAACGGTTATTCAATTTTCACCAAGATTCCAATGTCCCAGCTATCTAGAAACATCAAAAAAAGCCAATATTAATAAAGTTAGTCAGTCCTGGAATTATACCTCCAAATCCCCTAATTTTATAGGCTTTGAGAGATAAGTTAATATTTTAAAGTTTTTTTAAAATTTTCCAGTTTACACTTTCTAAATGTCAACATTTTAAAGTCTTAT
>JANHFJ010002548.1:101816-115368 GCA_032468195.1 Cerberus rynchops
GAGGGAGGGAGGGAGAGAGAGAGAGAGAGAGAGAGAGAGAGAGAGAGAGAGAGAAAGAGAGGGAGAGACTGTGTTACCTATTTTATTGACTTTGAATTCTCCATGTCTCAATTTAAAAAAAAAATTCTGTGATATGTCAGAACATACAAAACAGCATGGAAAACAATAAAACACCTTCTTTTGTTTTGAATGTGGAACAATTCAAACAATCATTTTAGTTTCAGATATTTTCCAACTTAGAACATTTTGCAATCCTTTATTCTGTGTTTTACTTGAGCTATGATTTTAAATATATTCCTATATTTCATTTTTGTTTTTTCCTGTTAGGAATTGAAGCACTTTTTTTGGATAAAACAAAACAAAACGGAATCCAAATAATGGAACATTTCACATGGTTATTGTTATTTGTAACTAGTTCTAGGAATAAATCCAGTTAATGAAAGAATAAAAGATAGAATAGACTATCAGATCTTGTGTCTTTTTTTTTTGTTGTTGTTAAATGTTGACAAAGATCCAATACTCAAAGAATATATTTAACTATGCTGGAGTAATGCTGCCAGCTAACAGAATATGGCTAGTGAGAGTTCTTTTACAGAGACAAACATGATAAACAATTATTTCTATTGTGATGGACTAGCAACACTGCTAATAGGCAGGACACCAGCTTTGAAGGAGTTCTGAATTCAGAATCTACTCTCCATAGATAAAAGCAAAACCTTTTCCCAAAACAGAGAGTAGGTGCCACTTAAAGTAAGCAATTCTATATTTCTTTGCTTGTCACAGCATTGCGTTTTTTTTCCTACAAGGAAAAACTCAGTCAAAGAAAACAGAAGTATTCTATCTGTGATCTCCTGTTCATTAATAGTGTATATAGAACCCTACATATGCTGAACAGGTTATCAATACTACCAATGTGCCTACTAACATCAATCACCGTGATGGTTGGATATTTTGCAAGTCAAAAAACCCTAGATGCCACTAGTTCGGAGAGCTTGAATTACAGTCTTTGATGTACATAATGCTATCATTAATTACCAAACAAGTCCTGATCATCCACTACTAGTGTATACTACATGCACTCAAAACACTAATCCCAAAATAAGTGTGCACACACAAAGACACATGAACACATGTAAAAAGCCAAAGTTTCTAATACATTTTCTTTATCAAGTTCCAATTTCCTCTAATGTCCTCAGTATAAATAATAGTTTAATCAGTCAACAAATAAAATGCTGATTCAGTTTGATTATTGAATTGGATTGGATTATATCAGTGGGTCTGCGTTTTTATTTAGAATTTGCTTATTAAATTAATCATCCAATTATCTACTTTAAAGCCGAGAGTTCATTCAGTTTGAACTGATGGAGAATATAGGAGATGATAAAGTCATTCAATCAAAAATTGTGTAAAGCCAGCTTTTGCTGCCAAGAGACAAAATGGGCTCTTCTTAATTTTGCCTGGGAGAGATGATGGTATGTTTAAACAAAACAGTGAACAGGCTTCCACTGTAGATTCTAATTATATTTATGAACTATCATATGTCAATACTGAGCAAAATTACTTGAATCAAAACTACCCCTGCAATCAACAAGATTCTCTTCTGAGTACAGTAAACATGACTAGTTAAGGCTACAAAACAAATTTACTATATAGCATGATCTTTCCAAAGTAGTAACTTTCTCTGTTAAGATGCATATAGAAGACTGGGGAGAGAGAAAACTTATTTTCACAAGTGCAAATATTGTGCAGGATTAAGTCAACAAAGAGGTAACTGGACCCTGATAAATTGAATGAAATGCTGAAGACATCGTTCATAACCAACATGCCCAAACTCTTGTCATTCATTATTTGCAAAGTTTCCAAGTACAAATTGTAGCATTTGTGAATCATGATAACTCATCTCTAGGCAACAGAAGCCGCCTGTTTTGCCTTGTGGCACATTATTACACTGCTCCAAATTGCAACAAATCATCAGGAACTTTCACAATTACATAAGTCTTGACACAAACACACTTACAAAAAAGGACAAAAAGGTGCAGAAAAATACCAAAAAAAATTATTAAAATTGGCCCAAAGAAAGGTGTTTATCAAGGCAATTCTGAACAGTTAAGCAAAGATGAGCTAATTTCTTCATCATTTCATATATTTGTCTCAAATATTTCAATACTTACACTGACATTTCATTTTTTTTTTTTTAGAAAGGGTTCCATCTAGCTGAAGATTTTCATTCGCTTAATAAAGAAGGTAGGGTTAGCCAATTCATGGAATAAAGTAATCATTTCAAGAGCCGTCCTGATGATACATTGTCTATAATTCCTAACTTAAAGGCAATCCATCTTCTCTAGAGGGCGTCCTTCAAGAACACTGAACTTCATCAATTCTAATCAACATGACCAAAAGCAAGTGACTATGAGAATTGTGGTCTTGAATTTATTGAGGTTGCCTATGACTAATTTATTGCACTTTATTCTCCCTACTGGAAACTGCCTCAGGTTCACGTTCATCCATTTTAATTTCCTCCTGAATCTACCATCACAACATGATTTTTATTATTTTGCTTGATTTCCTGTCTTCCCCATTTCAGTACTTCTCCTCCACAACTATTTCTGGCAGCTAAAGCCAGCAGCAGCTGTAATGTTTAAGCACACTCATACCAATTATGGAAAATTTTCACACAACCATTAAATGGCTGGCACTGACATCAAAATGATTCAGGGAAACTAGATAGTATAGCTACTGAAATGATCAGCAGTTCTGTAAAGGCAATTTCAGTAGCATTCTCGTAATAATTATAATGTTGAATGTAAGCTATTCTAAAGAAAAATTAAATAAGCAGGAAGAAGGGCAGTCATTAGAAACTAGTTGCAGCAAAAATTATTACTGTAGAATTGTAGAGATGAATTGCAGAAGCATTTGTGGAATGAACTTTAGTGGACCAGAATCTATTTCTTCAGATACAGGCTGAAAACTAATGTAAAAGGACAATCTTATAACAAGTAATTGTGGTGCTGCTTGTCACATTCTCTCATCTCCAATCTTCTTTCTTTCATGCAACCTAACACTGAATGAATTTAAAAAGATAAAAATTGCAATCCAGAGAGGTGGTAGATGGAGAAGTAAAAAAAAATACTTTCATAAACACAAGCACTAAAATATTAGCTGGATACACAATTAGTATGATTCATTTTACATAGTTAGATTTCCTCAAGAAAATCTCTACAGTATAGAGAGATGAGGAAAATAGTTGTTCTCCATACAAAATCTTGTTTGTGTATGTAAACCGCTATATCTAAGCTTTAAATAATAAACAGCCTCTATTATACTGCAATGTTGTAGCTTTTAGTTTTTAGCCTTTTCCCACCCATGTATACCTAACTGTAATAATGTCCTAGAAATAATCAACAGAAATAAATGGGTGCAACTTTAAATCTTCAGTTGCTATATAATGTCTAAAATACAAATTTTGAAATGAGGAAGGTCTATTGACAGAATAATATTCATCTTGCAGTTCAACTCATAATAAACTATGGCAATCCATAGTCTTTAATTATGTAACCAGACACTTTCATAAATTCAGTTTAGACTACATATTTTTATGACTGCAGATTTTTGCATCTCACATTTCATAAGTGCAAAAACAGGGAATGGGGATCATCAAACAAGATAATACTCCTTGGCATTTTTAATCCCCAGTCTGTATCTATAAAATATTGTACAGAAATTCTCCAATTTATGCCAAATTGCTATAGCACTCTTCAAAGTTCAGATAGGCTGCTAATCTGCATTTTTAACATCTTGCGTTCCTTTTGCTTTCAGTAAGAAATAAGGTAGTCCCAGTCAGAATGAAAACTGTGAAAAGCATAAAGCCAAGCCCTAATTCTAATAGGAACTCATTTGTAGAATTTGTGATTTCATCTATACATGCACATTTACAAATGACACACCTTTCTAAAACTTCAGATAAGAACATCCTTTCATTTGATCAGGAAAATGAAAAGTACCTTTAGTTTAAATCATTTGTCCGTTGCATGTTTCATCAACTTTAGCTTCTCTGTATTGATGGATAATTGTTTCTGATTGATTGAGATTCTGATTTCATTAGAAGCTGTATCATTGTGGAAAAAAACAACAAAATCAGGAAATTGTATTTAACTTTTTGCAAAGTAGGTATTGTTATAAGCCACCTAATGGCATATTAAGAATTCCTATGTTTGTATAGGGAGAGGGGGCGGTATACAAACCAAATAAACCTTAAACCTTAAACCTTGCATCATGATCACAACTGCCATCTTAATCATTTGAGCCTGCAATATCGCTATTAAACTGTTAAGTCTAATAAGATTATATGTTTGTACATGGATCAGTCAATTTTCTTCAACAGGACTATAGTTTTGCAAACAAAACAAGACAAAGCCCTCGTAATGTAGATGAAAATTAAAATTTGACAGCCCAGCAATCCTGTTCCTATAATATATATGAAACTATAATGAGAAGAGAAGAAACATCAAAATCTACAGGCACAATGCAACTAAAAGTAAAATATCTAAGTTGCAATTCTAAACTTTTTCTATAAAGGCCAGTGCAAGTAGCTAAAATAAACAATAGGATAAGGGAGGGCAATCTGGAAAGTTGGAAGAGGTAGAGTTATTGGAATTATTGGAGAATTTAAATAACGCTTTAATATATTAGAACTTCTCCTAAAACTTTCTTCCAGTGGACTTTTCTATCAAGAATAGTATGTTTCACAAAATCCCTGTTTTTCTGTTCAGAAAAGGATTCCCTGGAACTTAGCTGCACTAGATCCTCAGAAAAACAGGAGTAATACTTTTTCAGTAGGGCTTACTTTTGAGGAAAATGAAATAAGATTGCACCATTGTGCATTTATCCTCCTCCCATACAGAAAAAAACAAATAAAACTTATGGTTTGAATGTTGTCCTCTCATCCATTTTACTTGGATATCAGTGTAAATCGGTGTGGCTTTGAACTGTTGCACTCTGGGTAAATTATGGCCTTCCCTCTCCACTTCTCTTCCTTGTTCCTTTCCCTACCCCCACTGTAGTCAAACTAAAAAAGTGATTTCTAATATAAGAAAACTTCTTTAAAATGCTGTAGTGCCATCACTCAAAATCTTAATGAATGCCTGTTTACTGAAAATTGTGAGCATACAGATAACAAGCAAAGCAACAAAACCAATATTCTACTTACCTACATTTCCTCAACCAGAATGCTTTGCCAGATTTTGAACATAAACATGACAGATTTCAATTTCTGTAATTGTTAGGCAGCAATTTCTAGTGAAGACTGTAGAAAAAAAAGCCTTCAGGGCATATTCTAATTTTAGAAGAAAAGAGTTAAAAATAATAGTTAATGCAAGCAAGTAAATACACAGTGCTTTCTTCAATTTTCTCTGTAATGAACGTGTAATTAAAAATAGTGAGTAAAGCTAAGCAATTTATTTTTATTTCTAATTTCCAGCTATCAAAATTTTCATTATTGTTATCCTATAAAGAATATGAAATTCATGATTCAGGGGAGGGGGTGTTTGTTTGAGGGGTGGGTAGGGCTATTTTTTCTCTGTGCCAAGTAATGAAATATTATTTTTATGCATTGTTAATATCTCCATCGATGTTATTTCAAACATTGTGCAAAGCTTAAACTTGTTCTCTAATTCATAGTATTTAGAAGATTTCTTTCTGCTTCTCTCTACATGCACATTTCACTGTTTAGAACAGCATCCTTCATGCTATTATCTTCAGGCAATTCCCACAAATGGTCTGTTTTTACCAACCACTTTCAATGTTTCACAGTATTGCTGTTGTACTCTAATCTCTATTATACCTCCCAACCAGGGGTGGAATCTGACCGGTTTTGTTACCGGTTCGGTGCATGCACATGAGTGTCATACGCGGTGCAGCACGGCTCTTTAAAGTGCTTTTAGTGAGGCTCCAGAGGCAGCGGGGATCATCAGGAAGGCTCTGTAGATGCTCCAAAACAGCTGATTCAGGTAAATAAGAAAAAAAGGAAGCTCATATAAGGAAGGATAAAGACAGGGGCAGGTGGGCGGGGCCAATTTCAAATCTCTACTACTGGTTCGGGCGATGTGGTGTGATACGGCTGAATTTCACCACTACTCCCAACTAAAATTTCTTGTATTGCTGGTTGTATTCAGACTCAAGTGAACACCTTATGATAAGATATTTCAGAGAATTTGGCAAAGCAACCTGCTGGAGATCATACAGTATTTAATCTGTATTATGCTACCCTCGAGAGCTATATTTGACAGGCTCTATGGTAATTCTGAAATTTAAGAAATAATCCCAAACAAGAATCAGTATCAGGCAATGGACCTAGTATACACCAGTCTAGGGGTAATTTTGACAACTGTTAGAAAACCAATCCTTGAATCTCTTGTGTTCAATAATGCTGAGAACGATACCCATCATTTCCAGTTTAGGATAAATGGAAAACCGCTTGCTTCAGGATCATTATAAAGTAGAATAACAGTTACTCTATGCTGATTGGTGATCTTAGATTGATCACTGTCTTTGACGCTAACTCACCTGATTAGCATATTGCAAAGCTTTTTCAAAGGCTCAGTGAGATGCTATCATATAGATGCATAGACCACAAGATAGCAAAATAGCAAAACACATCACACTATACAAGCTCTTCCCTTTAAGTACTTGCATACACAAGAATAAGGAGTGGAGTTTTTGTCATTTTGCTAATTTGAGTACTTGACCCTTCCATGGATGCATACGCATGCATATTTAAACTCTTGGAGGAAATATCAGGTCCAAATAACATCTGTAAATGAAACACGAGAATCAAAAGTAACTTTTGTTTTTTGCTATTTTCAGAAACTTTCCAAACCCTGAAACTATTCTAAAAATAAAAAATCAACAAGATGCCTGAGACTTACCTTGCTGATTCTCTCAGATTTTTTCTTCTTCTAACATTTGTCTAACGTTAACTTGAAAAGATAATTTGCTAGCTAATCTATAGCTTACACTAGTTGCAGAGATGCCTCCTAAAAGCATCTTCAGCATTGTGATATAGGAACCTGCAAAACTTGCCTATTTTTTTTTTTTTTTTTTAGTATTGCCCAGAGATGTTGTGATATTGTCCCCAAAACCTGCCAGGCAGATCAAAACTCTTAACATAATGTAAAAAGGAGTCAAAAACTACTCAATGTAAAATTGTTAGATAATTGGTAACTGCATATTATATGCTAAATTACTACATTAAATCTTTGGCATGTGCTACCTCCTACTCAAAAGGCTGGAGCAGTGAGTAGATTGAGGGGGAGGGCATCTGTTCTCCAGCTTTCTTACTTACATCTCCAAAAACAGGATGAGACATTTTGCTAAAAACAATTAGGCTAAAATAAGGACAAGCAGTTTCCCTTCTGAAAGCACATTTTGCTTGCATTCTGTTCCCAACATTTTCTTTTCATAGTTATCCTCTGTGAACTTGATGTAAAATATTACATGGGTATTCTTTTCTAAATATTACTAATTTTACAGCTCTACTCAATGTTATTTGTGTTCAGCAGTTAATACTGGCTGGTGGGCAGGCAGTCTTTCATTTGTTAACAGAATTAAACAGTACATTAGCTATAGGAGGTTTCTGGGAATTGTTGGAAAGGTATAGCATTTGTCAAAACCTTTAAGATGATAAATGGGTGGTGACTAGTTATCGTATATATTATTATTTGATAGAGAACATATAGGATAAAAATTTGAAATCCTGCAAATAGTCAAAAACTATGAACATTTCTAAAATACTGAAATTCTACACTCTGGGGGAAAATTTTCACATTCCAGAATTTAAATTAAATAGATATAGAGTTTTGTGGGCATCTAAATCCCATCATTAATCACAATGCATTAGCTTCAAGCAAATTATCAAAGTACGATGATGTAGGAAATTTTTATAAAGCTACAGTCACTTTGTATAGCTGAACTGTGACAATTAGTTAAATGGGAGACTACCAGGAGATCCAAATACTATAGTTTATACTGTGAACATGAAGAAACATTCCAGAAAAAAAGGAGAAACGATTACCAAGACATTGTCAAAAGATGCTGAGCTCTCCTACAGCTTTCTTCAAAAAGGGAAAACATATTCCAGTAGGTATCATTTAACAGCTATAATTCTGTTGAAAAATGAAACATTACATCCTACTCTTATTCAAAATAATGGATGAATCTGATCAATCATCTATATATTATTTTTTAAAAATAATGGAAGATAGTCCTCTTGAGTTTCTCTATCTTTCTATCTAATACAATGAGACTGTATTTTATTTTCAGTTTAGAATTTCAATAACTTTCTTGTCCAAACCATATTTTTCTAACCTGATTGGACTACAGCTCCAACTTTCTTCCCATTGCAGCTGGAAAGTCTAGACATCATATTGCAAAACATTTGTCCAAACCACACATTTTGTTTAGTTCTGTTCAAGAGATTTATAAAGAAACTTATCTTCTCACTATGATCTAGCCAGACCTCAGTGTTGTTTTATTAGTAAAAAGTTATTTGCATAACTCCAAATTTTGCAATACTTTCATCAGGCTCATGTTGTTCATATCATTTATTCTGCATTAACAACTCCCTACAGAAGCAAGTATGTTCAAAAACACTTTTTTTAATCATGCTAGAACACCAAGTCTATCTATTTTGGATAGACAGATAGCTCCTGCAGTTTATAAGAATCTGGTACAAAAAAGTCATGGCACAGATCCAAATGTAATACCAGATGAATACCTACATAATTTGTTTAACGCCCAGGTTTTAATTATGTCATTTGAAAAACTATCATTTTTGTGTCTTACAATCTATTTCAACACATTGAACTATGCAGGCTTCCATTAGAGAATCCCAAACTAGCATATTTGCACATTAGGTAAACCCATTGGTGTACTGGTTTAACAATGCATTAATCTTTTCCATTACCCAGAAATATTTAACCAGTGTTGATATGTATAAATTATATAAAACACATTTATATTCTAATGTCATTGGTCCTGTGAAATTGTTTCTGCATTGAATACACTTTACATTACCTATGACTACTGCTAGATTTCATTATATACCCTGTTCATCCAATTCAAATGGCACACAGATACACACAGACATCGCCTATCATGAATAGATATTGCAACTGTATCCCTCAGACTAAAGGTTCGTTTGGAGAAGTGATTGGTTGATTGGTATGTTGAAGATTTGAAAAAGACTTATTTAGGAGGAGAAATGATTATAAAATTTTACTTCACAATCCTTTTTTTTCCAGATAACAGATATTCATAATTAAAAGACTCATGGAATTCATGTAAAGTTAGCCGCTTAGCCAAACAGCATTATGCAAAGAATAATACAAGAAAATAAAGATGTGGGATTCACTCTTCCAATGATTGTCATTGAACATTAGTAAACATTCACAGTATGAAGTCTGTCATAAATTCTCCAGCATATAAAGTAGTGCAAAAAAGCAATCCAGTCACTTTTTCACTGCATCCAGAACATGTTAAATGATTTTCTTACTTGATTCATCCACATATTACTTAACAATTGCTTCAAGGTCTCAAAAGACTGTTATAAAAATAAACCATTTCTGGGGCTCAACAGCATCTTCAACAATTGAATATCCATTTTTTTTTTTTTAAAAATCAATCCATCTTTAAGCAAATTAAGGTTAAATTTGGACTTTTCATAGAATACATCTCCCCACAAAATTCTTAGCATTTTAAAAATCAAGACTATGGAATCCACTGGATTATGGTAGCTGTTTTTAAAAGCATTAACAAATGAATACATGGCTACTGAATGTCATTGTTTCTTACATAGTAAATACCTTGAAATGCTAACTTTTACCAGTGGGCAACAAGTGAGGCAGATAAACACAACCTCCTTAAAAATAAAATTGTCTCCCTCATGTGCAAAACACCTGCAATCTAGTAAAAATATAATCTTTGAAACAACTTCATGTAAATCCCCCTTCACAAGGTATATCATTTACTTGATACGTAACACAAGTTTACTAATGCTTTATAATTCATGTTTAACCAGCAAGCGGCATATTCCTATCTGCTTGTTTAAACACCTGTTTGCATATTTCATTTTTTTAACCATTGCACATTTTGATGCATAAATTGGTTGGAAACGCACAAAGCTAAACATCTGTTTCCACAGATTTTGCATTTGTACAGTTCTGCTTTGTGGTATCTTTCCCATTTCCTGTAACCTGGCCCTTTTTCTCCTTTATACAAAGAGATTCCTTAACCCCTTCCTCCATCTCTAGATACTCTGATTTGACCTCGGTGGAAGAAGATGATGAACTTCGGAATTTCTTGAGTATTGTTGGGAGATAAGGGCAACTGACTGCATTTTGTGTCAACTGGGTCTGTTCTTCATTATCAGTTTCTCTGTGGTAAAAATAGTTAAAGTTGGATACAATCACTGGCACTGGTAATGCAATGGTCAGCACACCTGCAATGGCACACAAGGACCCAACAATCTTCCCACCTACAGTTATGGGTTTCATGTCCCCATAACCAACCGTAGTCATGGTCACCACAGCCCACCAGAAGGCATCTGGGATGCTCTGGAAATGGGTGGTAGACTCATCTGCTTCTGCAAAATAAACAGCACTGGAAAACAAAATTACTCCAATGAAAAGGAAGAAGATCAAGAGCCCCAGTTCCCTCATGCTGGCCCTGAGAGTGTGACCCAAGATCTGCAAACCCTTGGAGTGTCTGGAAAGCTTGAAGATGCGGAACACCCTGACAAGACGGATGATCCTTAGGATGGCAAAAGACATGGCCTGTTGACCATTACTGCCCTGTTGTTGGGCCAAATCTGTACCCAGGGTGATGAAGTAAGGCAAAATGGAAACAATGTCTATGATGTTCATAATGTTCTTGAAGAAAACTGTTTTGCTAGGGCAAGCAAAGAAGCGCACTGTAAACTCAAAGGAGAACCAAATGATGCAGACAGTCTCAATGATGAAGAAGGGATCATTGAAAACTGTAAGCCCTCCACCTTGCAGCTGAAGGGTTTCATTGACATTCTCCAAGTTCTGGGTCAAAATGAGCTCTTTTTCATCTCTAAACTCTGGCAGAGTTTCTAAGCAGAAAATGACAATGGAGATCAAGATGACCAACACGGAGACTATGGCAATAATTCGGGCTGGGCTGGAACTCTCTGGGTACTCAAAGAGGAGCCACACTTGTTTTTTGAATTCGTTTTCAGGCAAGACCCTGTCATCTTCTTCTTTGACAAAGCCTTCATCCTCTCTAAATTTGAGCATAGCCTCTTCCCCAAGTTCATAAAATTTCACTTCCTCACTGAAAATGTCAAACGGCACATTGACTGGCCTTTTCAGGCGTCCACCTGACTGATAGTAATATAAAATGGCATCAAAGCTGGGTCTGTTCCTGTCAAAGAAATACTCATTCCGTAGGGGGTCAAAGTACCTGCCCCGTTTTGCTGGGTCCCCTAGCAATGTTTCTGGGAATTGAGCCAAAGTCTTCATTTGGGTTTCAAATCGTAGGCCAGATACATTGATCACAATCCTTTCACAGCACTCATAGTCACTGTAACGCACTGAGCTGTAACCTCCAGGTCCCACACCATCTTCTGGAGGCTGTTCTGTAAATGAAAGCTCATCTTCTCCATCCTCATTGTTGTAATAGAATATTCTTTCCTCACCTTCTTCATCTTCTCCATCCACATCCTCGTCTTCTTCCTCATCATCATCATCACTCAAATCCTTGAGGATTTTCTCCTCTGAGCCACTGAGTGGTAGCAACTCAGAGCAAGGAAAAGAGGCACCAAACTCTCGACCACCAAGACAATGGGTTGCTTTCCTCCTCTGCTTCCTTCTTCTACTGCCTTGATAAAAGCCACTGTGTGATGCATGCCCACCGTGAGATGATGAAGAAGCCCCACGACTCTGTTCTTGATGGTAGTGATGATGTGGACCACCTCCTCCTGCAGAAGTGCCCGTTTCTACAGCTGCTGTTGCAGCTGCCACAGCTGCGGCCGCGGCTGCCCTAGACTGCGCTAATCTCTCTCTCTCTCTGGCCCTTGCTTGGGCTGCATATCCATAGGGCATGTGACTATTACAGCCAGAGCTCTCGGCACTTACCATGGCTACCTCCATTTTGTATGTGTTAGTTTAGAAGACTCAGGAAGGAAAATAAATGTTTGTCTTAATAGTCATCACTTGGTGTTCTGCATGAAAACAGCAAAAGCACTAGGATTTGGAAAACGATTTCTTGGAAGCATAGGCCTGTCATGTTCCCATATTTGCACATTTGTATATTGCTCAAACACAAGATTTCCATTTTCTGTTTATTGCCCAGAAGGCTTGACACAGCTTAGGGAAAGGTGTTTGTCCAATTATAGCAAATAGCCCTCTGATGTAGAAAGGAAATATTTCTGGACCATATCTTTTTCCATTAGAGATCCTCCTGCTTAAAGGATCTTCCAGCGGTTTAGGGAAAATCCACAGAGACAAGTTCATGATTTTTTGCAAACACTTTGATTCAAGAAAGCAGTGCACCTAAGTACGAATGACAATTGTTCAAAGAGGGGGAAGAAAGGAATCAGATCTTGAATTCCTCAGAACATCCAGTAGCAGGTATTTTCACTACTGCTTATTGATGGGATTGTGCATCATTAAATTATATAAAAAGTTGAAGGAACTTCTCGTGTTCACTTTGTATACACAGTGAGGAGGTCTCAGTGCCCCCACCTTTCTCAGTCCATCAACAATGCTTTAAATTCAGGAAAATACTACCCAGGCAGTAATGGTAGCAATTGTGGCAAGAGAAGGAAGATGAGGAGAAGGCTGAAAATCCAATTCTATGTTCCCCATCTGAGCAAAGGGGTAAATCACCCTTCAGTTGTCCTCATGCAGGAAAAGCATTTAACCTGAAGCACACACATTAAAAAGAGGGGGAGGGGGAGGGGAAGAGAAACAGATGGGTCATAATCCAGAAATACAAACGATGCTGTCTTATATCAAAAGATCCAGATTTGCCTACTTGCAGTAGTCACTATTCTCCATCTCTGCGCACCCACTTCCACTGCACGCTCAATATTTCAGTGTACATCAATCTATATATAGATAAAATTATCCCTTCCCCCACAAAACATGCAGGCATACACACCCCCACATCTCATTCTTTTATGTCAAGGACTGAGTTTGGAGTGCCCATCTACACTGATTGCAATGTGCAGGTAACTCTGCATTACATAATATATGTGGGCTTAAGCTTGTTTATAACACAGGTATGAATGCTGAATAGGTACAGTACAAGCATAAACATATCTAGATGCAATGTCTGATTCTGTGCCAACCTACACTGTTTTACACAGATTGCTTTATGTGCCTTGTGGGGAGATTTGACACTCATGACATTTGACATCAAACATGTTGAATAATAGCCATGTTATCTGTCACTACATGCCCCCCCCCCACCCTCTCTCATTTAGAATTATGACCATGGACTGTTTACATATAGGCAGAAAAACAGAGCCAGG
>JANHFJ010002552.1:86168-96456 GCA_032468195.1 Cerberus rynchops
GGAAGGAAGGAAGGAAGGAAGGAAGGAAGGAAGGGGATTTGATGACTCTTCAATACTTTTTTTATCCCATTGCACAGATTTCTTCAAGATTTTAATAAGATTCTTTTGTAGATTCAATAAAAAACATTTACCAGATCATTGTCTTGGTTTATCATTTTTATTTCCCTTTTAGTTTTAAAGCTTCAGTCAGTTTCTTTTGCATATTCAGCTCAGTAAAACAGCAGTTTATTGGAACCCACCTATTCCATTTCTGCTGCACTTTTGTGATTAGTGGATGTTTTCCTTCTAGTGAAGAAGGCAGGGCAGTAAAGCCAGAAGAAAAAACAGTGCATCTGTTACAAATGGCACATGCAAAAATCTGGATAATACCCATTTGGGAATGTTTTGGACCAGAAGTGACAGAGGCAAGATTGGGATTGGCAATAGGGACATAAATTTCATTCAGATATTGTTTCTGCCTATTGAAGGATTGTGATCATATTATAGAACTAAGAATTAGGGAAAACCTACACACACACACAAAATATCTACTTTCCTCAAGCAACAGAACTGTTTCCTTAAAATGATCTATAATAGGCTATGCAGCTTGCATTACACTTCCTCAAGAGAAAACAAAGTTCAATAAAAAAGCTCTTTTCATATAAGTATCCTTATGTACTTCCTACAGTAGCTGAAATATTCAAAACCAGAAAAGCAAATAATTGGGAGGGGGGAACCCTGAGCAAAATAAAAACCATACACAAAAGTCATCAGTTGCCATCACATGGAATATACAATAGAGCAGTTATGGAGGGATAGGAATTTAGACTGAATTCTAAATGCTTTCCATATTAACCCTTGAAGAATGTTGTTTCAAAGGAAAGAAAGTCTCAGCAAAAAATTAAAAATAGTTTCTAGTAATGTTTTGTTTAGGCATGCAATATTGTTAAATTACTCATAGGACAAGTTTTTTTTTCACTGAATATTCTTAGAGCTTTCTGTAACTTGAGCTACTGCAAATTGTAAAGAACTATTTAAATCTCTGGTGGAAACCTAATGCAATAATAACATTTGTTTCTCTAGTCTTCTGTAAAGTGAAATTCAGCAGATTTGTACAAAAATTTAAACTATTTAATCTGCCGCATTCAGAGTCTGAATATTATAAAAACACGAAGAATGACACAAACAAAGGCCAGGAATGTTTTTGTCATACATTATCATAATGCACAAAAAGAACCCATTAAGAGGACATAATTCACAAGTCTGAATATCCTTAAATAACTATCTAAGGCCTAGGACATTAAAAAACGTAATCTCAATCTAATGATATATTTTGCATTGAGTGGTTAATGAAGCTAATTAAGGGAGAGAGTGGGGGAGTAAATAGGCCCTTGTGACTGATATGAATAATTATGAGTTAGCCAGAACGTCTGTGAAGCACAAACATAAAATAGTTTTTTTTAAAATGCTGAAATTTTGTGGGAGAAAAATGAGATTTCACAACGAACGCTGAAATCTTTCCAGATTCAATGAAATTTTGAATTACCAAAGTTTAGCAAAATTTTCACCTGAGATTTCTATATACAATAATGTTTAAAGCATTGGCAAGATTGTCAGGGCCCTCCTATGTGATGCTAGTGGGCCTCTTTAGTCTCAAACTACTTATGTCTCTAAGATTTAGAGAAGAATTGGAATGGGAAAAAGGGGAAAGGGGGGAAAACCAACTCGTATTGTAAATAAAACTATTGTACCTTTAGGGAAAATTGGTACATGG
Organism: Cerberus rynchops; assembly: GCA_032468195.1. Lineage (NCBI taxonomy): Eukaryota > Metazoa > Chordata > Lepidosauria > Squamata > Homalopsidae > Cerberus > Cerberus rynchops. The sequence continues at coordinate 87,922 of JANHFJ010002552.1, forward strand.
GATTGATGGTGTTGAGGTCATTCATGATGAAATACAGCAGGGAAGCACGAGCTGCTGCAGGACGATAATGTTCCCTTGCCTCATTAATCTTGATTTCTGTTATCTTGGATTCCTGGACCTGAAAAGGAAGTAACAGTAAAACTATGAAGAGGCAAGTACCTACACCTACTGTAGGTACAGATTTTCTTAGTCTGCATGGAGAGGGCGTGGTTTTAGATAAATTTGTGTATATGTAGCATGTGAAGCATATCTCCTCTCCTGCCTGCTTCTAACATGTCAAATCCCAGCATTTCCAGATGTCAAGCACAACATACATTCAACCATCACTTCACCCATAAATTAATTATCAAGGAACCAACTTCCATCAGATTCTCCTTCTCTTTCCAAGGTCATTACTATGCCCATATTAAATTTTCACATATGTTAAAATGGAGATGTTACATAACTTTATCAGCAAGGATGTCTGAGCTCCAGCTACCAAAGCCTGAAAGTACCCTCTGCACAAATAGTTCAGAAGCATCTCTCATCTGTGCTGAAGGGCAAAAACTGACAGGGCCTACTCCCATGGCTCTTTGGTGTGGTATAGGTGAAAGATGTCACCAGTATTTGCAAAGCAAATCATCCACATCAGATGAGTATTGAATAGATAATTTTCAAAGCCAAATTTTCACCCAGAGAGCAGGCAAGATGCTGAATTCCAGCCAATTTAATGCAGACCGTGGAAACTTTAGCAGATTCTGCCGTACTGTATAGCCTCCACTCGATTCCTAATTTAATTCAGTAAATGTAATGCGTGTGAATTAACTCAAGTAAAACACTTTGGTATTAAACTTAAATGCTTTAAAACATCTTGTTAGAATTCTGTAGTTGTATGGTCTTTGCATCCAGTGCTACTATTTCTCTTAAATTGCTCATTAAAGGCATCTGAACTAAAACAAAGATGCTTAGTAAATCTTGCCAGAATGTGGTTTCATCATGAATTCTAGTCTCCAAGCTGCCGAACAAACAAGATGCATTTAACCTATTCCTCTACTTCTAAATTGTATTTACAAATTGCCAGAAAATCGACAAAAAATCTAAATATACCAACACAAACACAAATGCAATTAACAAAAACAATATTGGAAGGAAAAAAATTGAAATCAAAAATGAAAAAGATTAATAAAAAACTAAACAAACTAAAAAATGAGAGAATAAGAAAAAAATCTATCTTATATACAGTATTATACTTATCAACAGTCAACTAATGTTTTTTTTTTTCTTATGCTCAATCGTGTATGATTCTCAGAGATTGCGTGAACAAGTCCCTGCAGGGTTTTTTTGGCAAGGTTTTCAGAAGTGGTTTACCATTGCCCCCTGCCTAGGTCTGAGAGAAAGTGACTAGCCAAGGTCTCCCTGCTGACTTTGTTCCTAAGGCAGGACTAGAACTCATGGATTCCTGGTTTCTAGCTTGATGCCTCAACCGCTAAACAAGCCTAGCTATCAATACGTATCAACATTTAAACAATTCATATTCACTCAGTGTCTCTTAACATAGATTTTTGTTCCCAGTCACACACCAGACTCAATTCAGCATTTTTACCTTATCTTCAATTTCTGCAGCTGTTTGTTTAGTGACTTCCAAATTCTCCACCAAGGCAGTATCTGCTAAAAAGTTCCCTGAGGCAGACGAGAGACGGGAGAGCAAGTTGTCCTCCAAAGTTTTCAAGGTAATTTTGTAACCATTCTGCTGCTTTGTGAGATCAGACTGTAAAAAGTTGAGATATATATCGTATTTATATTATATCATTTTCAAAGCAAAGATTTTGTTAAATCAGGAATCTCAAAATTTGGCAACTTTAATAACTGTGGACTTCAATTCCCAGAATTCCTCAGCCAGCCATGATGCTGACTGGGGAATTCTGGGAGTTGAGGTTCACAAATCATAAAGTTGTCAAGTTTGGAAATCCCTATGTTAAACCATCATATACTGGAAATTCTTTCTTTGCGAAAATGAAATGCAACACGGCACACCCCTCCAAATTTAAATAGGTGTTCTGTTGGAGAACATTAATGCAGACTGTATATAGTGTACTACAGTTACAGTTAAGGATTGCAAAGACCCTTAATTTAAGGGACCAGCTCAGAGTTCCAAAAATCTGTATTAGGATGATTGTTCCAGAGACAGTCCAATCCAGTTGGATGCCTAGATCTGGTAAGAATTCCAGAAAAAGATATTAGGAGTAAAACCCACAAACAGATATAACACATTCAGCTGAATGAAAGTTGATAAAATGTATAGTGTTTTAGCTTTAACTAGAATCTTATGCTCAAGTTTTCCAGAATCTACAGGGATTTTCTAGGTTCCGAGCAGCACTAGACAGGAAACAAATTGGAAGACCATAGATCTCTCTTAATTCCAAATAGTCCTAATTCTAATTGGTCTAATGTCAATGCGTATTTATCCATGTAATATGGCTGAAGTATTATTATTTATCCTTATGATTATCTTCTTTATTGCCCCCCCCCCTTTATTGGGATGATGATGATGATGATGATGATTTTGTTGCTTTGCGTGTACACTGAGTTTCTGTGTCAGACACAAATTCCTTGTGTGTCTAATCACACTTAGCTAAATAAAGTATTCGATTCAATTCAATTCAATTTCTGTTGCAAGATAGTGTGATTGATACAATCAACAGTAGTTTGCTCATAATGATCACTCTGCTTTGAGAAGAGAATCTAAACCCCAAATGTTTCTATTATTTCACTCAAATGATAACTTGGTTTGTTTACTCCACTTCCTCTCCCCCCTCCTCCCACAGGTGCTTTTGAGGGTGGAGTGTCGTTTCAGCAAGAGCTCCAGAAGAAAGAGATTAGGAGTAAAAATTTGGTGGCGTCTGCAACTGTCTTAATGAACAAACATCTTCATGAACATCTGTTCTGAATTTCCCTCTTCCTCCTGCTGCTCTTCCATTGTCAAAATTCAAGTGCAAGTTTGCCATTCTTACCTAAATTGTAATTTACTGGTCAGGGTTGCTATTCTGACATTACAGATTGGAAGGGAAAAAATTTGGATGCGGGAAATGTGTAAACAGGCTTGCCGAAGGCCAGGATTTGTTTAAAACGCAAATGTTTCTTTCTTAAGTTTCTGAAAATGTCGTTTTAATTAAAAAGAACTTTTCTTATAAAAGCTGCTATGATGAAGTAATTAATAACTTTTTTCTTAGGCCATCGGCTAACCATAGATCTGTTTGTAAAAAAAAAAAAGGACAAAGCAAAACTACAAAGCTATTATTTTTCTTACTTCAAAGATGTAATTAATTTAACTGAAAAAGCATTGCTTCTTCAATAGATTTAATGATTTTTCACAGCCGCTTAGCCCAATTTTGGTTTTGGTTTGCATAGCCAGGTTGGGGTAAGATATATGAGATAAGAAGTTTAATATATAATTTCATAATGTTACTTTCTGCAGTATAAAAGAGCAATATGGTAAACTCAATCTTTTCCAACTTTTTCCATAGCAATGCCAATTGTCTGAAACAAAGTTGACAGCAATAAGAATGACACCATGCAAAGTCCTGTTGTGCTGCTAAAATTAAGAGGCCTAAATCCTTAGTTTTTATGCTTTTCCAGCTGTACGGGCAGATTCTTCCATTCTCATTAATGATCCATTTCTTTCCTAACTCTTTATTCATTATTGTAAATTCTCTACTGGCCTGCAGAGTGCTTAGATCTCGCCTGTGGGCCACCTTGGAAATAGCGAAGGATCGGCCTGCAATGCCTCTGCCAGAGAAAATAGAGGGACGACCTCATTCCGCCTTCTTCCAACAAAAACAGATCTTGGAAGGGCCTCACACAGCCCTCCTGGGCTCAGTTTTTGCTGGCAGAGAGCTACAAGATGTCAAACTGGTCACGCCCACCCCTGCCACACCTACCCCAGCCATGCTCACTTGGCCCACCAAGGTCAAACACAACCCTGATGCAGCCCTTAATGAAATCGAGTTTGACACCCCTGATCTAGCAGGAAAATTTGTTTTTCTGTGTTATATATTAAGAAGCCTGGTTAATTTTTAAACCCCTCCCCCACTTCCCAAAAACAGACTTCCTTCTGTGCATCTAACAAGGTATGGGTTTTGCACAGAGGATTGACAAAATATATTGTCTTGTATTATGCAAGTTGAACTACTGTTTATATGAGATCTGCCCCCCGCCTTTGCCAACTGGTCTGAGGCCCCAATGGGGATGTCCGATTTTAAAGATAGCTGGTAGATTAGGATATGATTACACTTCCATCCCATCTACACATTGGTTCTTTTTAATCACTTTGTTGTTAATTTTAGTATTTTAACTTTTAATGCCCAATGTTTTACTTTGTTTAACCTTTTAATTATTTAATATAGGTAGTCTTCGAGTTACAACAATTCATTTAGAGACTGTTCGAAGTTACAACAGCACTGAAAAAAGTTACTTATGACTGTTTTTCACACTTTGCAACATCCCCATGGTCACGTGATCAAAATTCAAACATTTGGCAACTGACTCATATTTATGACAGTTGCAATGTCGAGAGGTCATGTGATCTGCTTTTGCAACCTTCTGACAAGCAAAGTCAATGGGGTATCCAGATTCACTTAACAACTCTGTTATCTAACTTAACAAATGCAATGATTCACTTAACGAATATTTCACTTAGCAACATAAATTTTGGGCTCAGTTGTGTCATAACTCTAGAACTACGTGTACTGTTCTTTTTCATTTCACAAACCTATAGTAATTCCTACTGATTTCTCTATTAGTGTGAATTTGGAGACAGTTGTCCATAAGTCATACAGTTTAATATGAACTCCAAACACTGTAAGCACTAATTACAGAATTTCTCTATATTTGTTTACCCAGCTTTCTTTCTTTGATCCATTTATATGGTTGCTCACTCACCAAGTTACTCTAACAAATATACTCTCAGTATTAGATTTTTAAGGTTAATTTTACCAGCTTGTACAAGGTTTCTAATTTTTAAAATATGCAAATGATATAATTGTTACTGAAGATTTTGGCTTTTCTTAGTGTTGCGACACAAAATGGACTTTATGATTAGTTATTTTTTAGCTGACACAATATTCCCTGAGAAGCCAGAGAATGGAGAGAAAAAAAAGAAATGATTTGCTACATTGAATGGAAAATCTTTATGCCATCTTGAGTTCTTCTCTAGGGGTTGTTTTCTGTGGCAGCAGGTTGCTCTAGTCTACTGTTTAGCAATTATATTATAACGAGCCATATACAAATTTATTGCAAGGGCTCCTTATGTGGCAATAGCAACATATTGTTCAGCTACAAGAAGAAGGATGACTATTTTCAGTAGAACCAAAAATTCTTGGTAAACATGTCTCAATTTGCCAAAGTATTCAGAGGACGGCTCTAGTTCAGAATGTTTCATGCACAGCTTGAGAATTAATTGAAGTAACCACTTTAGGACATTTTATGTTTAGGACATTTTATGTGTGTTCTACTGCATCTCTCAGCATTATTACAACCTAGGCAATGGCATTTGCTGAGCTATTCATTGATTCAACATATGTACATTTATTTAGTCAAGGGAAAAAAAACAATCAGTAGCAAGAAAAGCCATAAAATGCCTGAACTATGTAATTTTGTGTATCTCCTTTGGGTCATAGAAACACTCAAAAAAGCAGAATTAATGATGCTGTCACCAACTGTACTAATTGAAGGAGTCATGTTGCCACCAACAAAAAAAAAGTTTTATCTAGTTTGCCAAATGAAATTAGTTCCAGTGGTAGAGATTTTGAAAGCGATAGTCCCAATACTAGATGAAGGAGCTTCCAGCTTTGGATAAAGCTACACTAATCATCTATTTAATGTTAATTGCCAAGACTGAAAGTACTGGCTCTAGTGAGCCAGATGTACATTAAACCTTTTTATAACTAGACACAAAATCTATTTAATATATTTATCCTAAACTCTACTAGCTTCATGACTGAGGCCAAACCTGCAGAAATACTACTTTAGGAATAGTTTTTTTTCTTATCTCTGATAGGATAATAGTTTGTAACAAGGATAATGCTGGAAAGATCAAAAGGAGATTAATTCAGTCCATCTTGGATTCTGTTAGTTACCTTTAATTCTTCCAGGTCAGGCCTCTCCATGCTTACAACTGCTGCCAGCAGCTGATCTTCTAGGCCATCCCGAGTCACAGTAAAGTTGATGAGGGTGCACTGTGCTTGCATTTCTGGCTGGTAATGGGGATTGGCTAGTTTTGTATGAAGAATTAGTCGGAAGCTGGGGTTGTACTCACATTCTTTATCTCCAATTTTAATGAACCTGAAAGAAGATCAAGCATGATTACTCATGCCTGCGGTATCCATATGCCATTATAAGATAATTAATTAGATTCCAGCGGTGTGTATAATTTTACAGTGCAGTGAGAATTGGTCATTCTAAATCAGTTTTCCCTGATAAAATATCGTCCAGATATAGTAGACTGACTCCCATAATCATCAAAGGTCCTGCTGGCTTTTGAAGCCCAACTTATTTGAAGGACACATTTACCATTGCAATGCCTTCTTTGTCCTTTAGGAAAGAAACAGAATGTACTATGCAGAAGCTCCAACAATCTATGCCAATTAAGTCATATCAAATACATCGGTGTGCCATACTGAGTTAAGCTGTTGGACTACGGGAGCTCACTGGGAGAGTTTGGGCCAAGTACTATTGGTTAGCCCAAACTATCTATGAGAAAAATGGGGAGAAAGGAGGGTTATGAACACCAGTTTGAGTTTCTCAATGAAAGATAGGATAGAAATTAAACAGATAAATATTAAATTTATCCATTAGACTGATTGTGAAAAGTAATTTTACGACATCAATTTTGAGGACTTCAGAAAAGTTTTTGAATTCTGATATCATAGGCCTTGGGGGAGGATAGCAGATGTCATGCTCATCTTTCAGAGGATGATGGTCATGGAACTATGTCATTCACTATCATCTCACCTTCCTTTTTTAATTGTCTCTCGACCCAGCAATGGACCTAACACCGGATCTATGGATTCTTCCAAATTCTCAATCAGGACAACTTCCCCAGAAGCAAGAGCTTGTTCCACAATGTCCAGATACCTAAGAAATACAGCATCAGGATGATACATGTTAAGGAAAACCTTGAGAAACTCCCAGAGTAAAGCAAAGAATGAAGTCATTACTAAAGGCATAGAAGGGGAGGAGTTAGTGATTATGAAAGAGAGAAACCAATGACCTGCTCTAGGTTTTTATTGTTATATTCTTACTTAAGCAAAATGGATCAGCATATAGAACAGTATTTCAGTTCCTCAAAAAATTGGGTTTTGCAAAATTCAAGAGACTTAGAAACTGGAGCCAAAGACTTTTTTTATAGAGAGATGCCTCAGGTTTTTTTCCATGCATTATCTTTTTTAAAAAACATAAAAATCCAGGCTTCCATAACATGAGCCCCAGATGAGTTCCAGGTATTCTGGGATTCCATCATGGCTGGGAACTCTGAGGATAATAGTTCCAGCACTCCTGGAGAGTGCTAGATTACATAAAATAGCTTTATCCTAGTACTAATGTATTCTCTCCCTCTTCCTCCAAACAGCAAATTGAATTTCTCTGAACCCTGATGGCCTAGGAATATAGTTATAAATAACAGCAGAATAACGGTTTAAATTAAGCAAGGAGTTTGAAAAAAGAATACTAATGTTATGCTTTAAAAAGTTCACCAATGACTGTAGATAAATAACTGTTTCAGTCAGGAGAGACAATTTTGGTATGGCTCTTCAACTATGACTATCATTATGAACCAGTAAAATTCAGGCTTTATAAATGGCTATAAATCTCCCAATCTTAATCCCTTATTCAGAAAACAGAAGGTTCCCAAGCACAACTGACTAAATTTATCTTTTTGTTACTGACTAGGAAGAAGCCATACATATCCAGAAAACTGGCTCTCTACGAAAACAAGTCTATGCCCCAAGGTTTAAGTTCTAGATTTTTTTTCTCCTGCCTTTTCAAGTCAACATTCTGTTGATGACCTTGGAATTTGATCTATGCTGATTTAACAATTCTCTCTCAAATAATAACTACTGGATTCCTATCCCACCAGTTTTACTTCTTACACCTAAGTACTCCTTTATTCAGTCAAATCTGGCAATATACTGAACAATTTTTAAACAGTGGAATGATTTACTTGAACGCATTTAATCAAAAATATGTGAGTTGACTAGTTAATACCTATGACTTCATCTTCCTACTAGGAGCTTTTATTTTTGAAGATTGTGTAGTATATATTCCTTGTTTTAAAATCTACATTGGTTCTTTGAATTAAACATTTCCCCTTTGTGGTGGTAATCCATTATCCTGAATGAGAAACATTGAAGCTCTAACATACAGCATATTCATATTTGATGCACAGATGCATGTTTCATCTTTGAATGGGTATGCCAATAAATACTTTATTTACCGTATTTATCGGCGTATAACGCGCACTTTTTTCCCTAGAAAATAGTGCTGAAAAAGCGGGTGCGCGTT
>JANHFJ010002556.1:134818-149233 GCA_032468195.1 Cerberus rynchops
AAATTTTTAAAAACTTTTAATAAAAAAAAAAAGAAAAGAAGAACAGTAACTGCTCAGGGTTGAAATTTAATTTCGATGGACCATTTTTATGGTTTTCTTGAATCTGTCTTGGGTACAGAAATTTAATTAATTAATTTGAATCCAGACAGTTTTTTAAGGAGAGCAAAGCAATGCAGTCACCCTTCATTTTGTTCCCAAAACATCAACTCAGAAATAGATTGGACAGACTGGGTCACTGTCCCTGTCATTTTTTTCTAGAGGAATTTGAGGAGAGGCATTTTCCATACCTATCAATGATATAAAGGGCTTGGAAATTGAATGTGTAATGATGTGTGTGCAAAATACAAACTCTGCAATTAAGTAATTGGATTGCTAAGTGTCCACTACTTACAGATATCATGAATCAGCTCTACCATTCACAGTTACGGCTTAGAAAATGTTATAAAACTGATAGTGTTGATCAGAGAGATTGTTAAAATCATTTCAATAGTCATTTATTTAAATTGCATATGGCAGGAAAGTAGAGTAACTGATTGGTTTAAAGTATCTTTATATTTACAATGAATAATGTTGTAACCAGGAACTTAGAACATTTTATAGCCATATTTATGATGCACTAACACTGCAATAATAAATGTGCTGTAATCTAATACAAGATTTGCGAGGTGTCAGTGAAGCCCCCAGCATCTGTTACCTAAATTATATGTGATAATGTAGGATCTTCATAAACACTGGAATTCCTAAAATAAATCATTATTCTAGAAGTGATGATGACTGTTCAGTTTGAAGCAGATAATGAACGACTGAGGAAAGACCTTCCATGCAATCTTAGGGGCAGGAATTAAAAATTTGCAGTCATTCTTAAGTTGAGCCACAGACCCCATCACCTGAAGAAATTGTCTATGCTGATTGGGAATCATGGGAGTTGGAGTCCAACACCTTGACTTCAGGAATAGCAAGTTTCCTACCAGTGTACTCTGGAACAATAGAAAGCTATATGATGAAGTGGGGAGATTCAACATAATAGAAGAAGGTCCAATGACACTGAAATGCTTATGAGAAAAGAAAAAGGGAAAATGATTTGATGGAAGAAGCTTCAAAGAAAAAATATAAAATGAGAACCAGAATCCCCAGCACAGGATTTGGTACACACTGCCACAAAGTATTTCATTATTACTTGAATCAGACTGTGCTTTTTTACATACACCAAAAGGCAGTGTCGGGCATGCTTTAAATGCCATTGTATATAAACTTTCCCCGATACCTTTCCTGTCAAATCTGAACCCCCAGTGAGGTTGATGGACATTATAGAACAGATGCTTTTAAAACAAAAAGCAGGGGTTATAACAAAAAATCCTTGAGGGACTTTAAAGCAATAAACATGTACCATTGTAATTAAGAGCACTGACCCTAGGAGAAAAGAGGTTGCTAGCAGGTAAATAAGCTGCTACGGTCTCCTTAAATAGAGAAGTTGAGGAAATGACTGGAAAGCAACATCAGTCAATGCTCCTCCAGCCAGATTTGTAAATGGCAGCTGCCTGCGGATGTATACATGCAGTCTATTCTTTTTATTGTTTTTAACTTATCTTTGTTATTTACCTGCATTGCAGCTCAAACATTTAATCTTGCACAAAGCCAAAGATTGGTATTATATGAATAAGTTCTTATATAGTAATATCTACAATTTACATCATGTTGTTTTTCTTCTCTAGAAAAAAATAAGTGTCCACTATGCAAATATCAGTGGAAGGTTGTTGTTTTTTTTTAAAGGCAAATATGGCACTCCTCAAAATATGACTAGTCACTTAATGTTACAACAGACCTAGCAACCGTATTTCAAACTTATGGTGGCTGCAGTGCTGTTGCAGTCTTTTGCCCTTATGACCAACCACATGGACACTGCAAATCCCCCAGCTCTTTCCCCATCCTGCCCCAGGGGGAAGTCAAGATGTCTTGCTTGCTTCCAAATCCAAACTTTAATTACTACAACCTGTTGAACTTGCTTTGTCCATGTTGTTGATGATGTTCACTCCTGAGACTCCTTTGTTTCTTTCAGATAAGTGACATGAATCACCACAAAAATATTTCCACGTGAAACTGAGTTGAGCTAAATCATTATTTTTTAAAAGGACCTTGTAAACACAATATTTTCTAAGAGTGGGATAAGATGATCCAAGAGTGTGTTGTATGCCTGTAAATATTGGGACTTCCTTATACAGTATTGTTAAAAGTTCAGTTTATTCATTTTGCTATACTATAGCATGACCCAACTGCACACACAGGACTATTCTCCAAAATCAATCCTCAAAATCCAGCCTAAATATTTGTGTTTTAAGGATTTCTTCAAATATCAGTAACCTGGGCTTGTTATACCTACATTTAGATGGAGTTCTGCAAGCTTAAAGAGATTAATGCCATAGCAGAGCTCATGTTTCACCAGCCTCACAAAATTCAAGTTCCACCTAGACTATAAAATAAGTACTGCAAGGCAAACCACATTTCTGGACTGTTTCATAAGGAAGCCTCACTGAATGCCAGGTGAAGCATTTGCAAAAACCATGGTCTGCATTTCACTGTTGATTTCCCTCAGCCTGGAGAACACATACTAAACATATATTTGTATTTTATTGTTATTTCTATTCTCAGAGTTAGGAAAGGGAAGATAAATATATTAGGAATATTAATCTTATTTGTATACTTCTGGCACCACATGGATTTTCAGCTGTTCACTAGAATACACATAAAATCCATAATCTAAAAACAAACCAGGGAACATCCCAGCATCCCAGGGAACAAAATCTACATTAAAGTCCTGTATTCAGATTCCACAACATTAACCATTAAAGGCTCTGCAGAGCAGCTCCTTTTTTACTTCCAAAACAGTAAGGAGAGCACTGTCTGTATCTCCAAAAGTTATGGTATTCTACAGAGATGGCGCAGAGACCAAGAAACAATACATTTTTGACTGACCCTCCTGTGAGTTCATGCAAGCGGGAAGAAAATTCTCAATAATTCTTAATAAATGCATACATTAGGATGATTCAATTGAACTAGCAAATACAAGGCAAAAGTCCATTCACTTTCTCCAATTTTTCCAATGCAGAGTTCAAGCTAGGACATATGTAAGAGACAATTGACATTATCACCCTTGCTGAGTCAAGTCCCAGTAATATAAGTCAGGTGTCTTCACTTATTTGTGACTATAGACAAATGTGATGTTATTGTACTCAGGCATGGCATCTACCAACCATACCTTGTTACCAGGGCTATCAACAATCATCTATCTGGCTCCAAGAATGAAGAGGAGGTACCTAGAAAATTCCCTCTGGAATGCAGATTCAACAACTCATATTTAACACCCTATCGCCCAGATCATTTGATTTGATTTCATTTCATTTCATTGCATTATTTCATTTTATGCCCATCTCACCTAAATGATCCTGGGTGGCTCACAACAGTTAAAACAGCACTCCAATAAAAAGAACTTAAAAACCAATATTCAGATAAAATATTGATAACCACTTTAAAACAAGCAAACCATGGACAGTGACCAAAATCCATCCTTGCATCAAGTCTTACAAAGACATTGTAAACTTTCCACACCAGCATCCCAATGATTATATACTGTATAGACTGAAGCAGAGGTGAAATTCAGCAAGTTCTAGCAGGTTCTCTAGAACCCGTAGTAAATTTTCTAAACAGTTTGGCGAACCAGTTGTTAGAAGAAATATTTTGTTTTTTCCCACTTTACAGGGTTAATCATGTAAGGAAGGCAGGAAAAAAACATTCTGGTGTTGTTTCTAGCCTAATCTTTATTGCCCTCTTACAGAAACTGCCCACCCAGTCACATGACCCCCCCTGCCCCGCCCACCAAGCCACACCCACAGAACCGGTAGTAAAAAAAATTTGAATTTCACCACTGGACTGAAGACTCTTCTACTCATATAAGGGAGATGCTCTTTTGTGCATATTCACCAGAAATTGCATGTTTGGGGCAGAGCAAACCCAATTTTTCTCTCTGAGGTGAAGGAAAAAAAGGTGCTTTACACCCTCCCTGTAAAACAAATGAAGGGAAAATTGAACCATGCTTCAACTTTCATAAAAAGACAATATCTCCCACTGCATGAGAAGAGCAGGCACACAGATATACACAGGCACAACCAGAACTATCCATATGCAGTCTAAAATTATTGCTTTTAGATAGGATCAATTTAACTCCTGGGTTTTATCTCATTTCTCCTGAGCCTCAGGAGCGACAGAGGTGGGGAAGAGCAGAACAAGTTTCAATGGGAACAAAAATGCTGTGGTGTCAATTGTCTTATCACCAATTTGGCTTAATATTAAGATACACTTATGTCACATTAAATTCTGACTATACATTGTTCATCCTATATGAGCTCTTAGGTAGTTTTCAGCAAATGCTTTCTTCTTTTTTTGCAATTTCTTCCCAATCCATTGCAATTTAAATCATGAATTTAATATCTTATGGATTAGCTTCACCTAGATTTGGCCTGCTGTACTTCGAAGTTTGAGACTATCAGTTTTCAAGGTACTTAAGTCATACTTTGCATTTATATTTGACCCCAGCCTACCATTCCACATAGTCTTTTTTTTATTGTTTGCTAGAACTTCTGGTTTTATTTTTCTCCCTCTGTGTTATATGTGTAAAGACAAATGTGTATATACTATGCAAAATATTTTCCTTTATAACATATTTTCCAAATTTTTCAAGGCTATATCTATAGAGAATATTAGGAAATGGTTCGATTGCAGTATTATTTCTTTTAGATTCTTTAGATAAAATGATTACACACACACACACACACACACACACACACTTTGTTATTAGGCCAATACATTTTGTTTGTCCCTGGATACGGTGACAAAATGAAGAAATTTTCCTTCAACAGTTTTGACATTGTGATTCCTTTCTTACCAGTAAGATTTATGCAGTCAAGTGAAGTTCTTGGCCAGATAATCACATTTTCTCACAGACTATTGTTATGTCCTGATGAATGCTAAACTGATTCAATGTATGTCTCTCTGTTTGTCAGAAATGCCATATTTGCCTATTTTAAGGGCCTTTTTGTAGCTGATAAAGAGAGAAAATGTTATGGATGCATGCAATAGCATGACATTTTCCTAATAAGCATAGGCATCTTCCCCAGTGAATATTGATCTCCCCCGGGGGAAGCCAATAGTGTACTTGCTTTCCCCTTTGTCTTGGGGCCAATTTACACCACATACTGAATTGCTAGATGGCAACTCAGAAGCTGCTCCTGTCCTTGCTTATCTTCCCTTCATGAACATGTCACTCATATTGTTGAAAGGCCAACCTATTTGCAATTTCTGTCACCTTGGGGGAAAGTATTCTGGAAATTCTTAAAATAGCAATTCAAAAGAGAAGCGAACTCCATGCTTATTTCCCTTCCATTTGTCCCACTCTTGAAGTATACACCTCTTCTTTTTATGAGGTGGAAATGGATGCAGGAAGAACAATGGAGGTTGGATAGACAGAAGGGTTCTCTCCTCCCTACTTTTCCTGTTCCCTCTCTGTCACTGAGAATGCAGCAGGATTCAAACATTAGTGGTCTTTGGGGCTTGTGGATTCTCCAAGGGCTGTTATAATGGTGCATCTATTATGCCTTCAAAGAGCCTTAGCTACTAACATCCTTACTTGTTTGCAGGCCGCATGACTTTCTAACAAAATGTATACACTGATTACATTTCTTCCAACCAATCTATTGGGAACTGATCTCCAAATGTCGATGTTGATTAAAGATTGTCACATTTTCTTCTATGATCTGAAATTACAACATTTAAGCCTACTTTGACCCTGAACAGATGAACCATGTGTGGAGAAAGCTTTAACATTTAATCCTTATTTGTAGAGCTGTGTAAATCACCAGCTCTTTTGATTCCATTTGATGCTTGTTGGTAAAGAAAAACCACTCCGAAATTTGATAAATTATATTGAAAAGACAAGGCTCTTTATCTCATCCTAGATCTGTTCTTTTGCCTTTAATTAAGTAATTGTGAAATTTATTCTTATATATCCCGCTTCTTCTATTTCCTCAAGGAAACACTTAACCCAGTTGTGTGCATTTTCATTGTGTGTTTCCTTAATCAAGTACTGATTCTTTTAATCACTTCATTCCTGTTTTTCTTTTTCTAGAAGCTAGATATCTTGGGAACACAGTATTATATCTATTTGTTTTTAGTAGATATCTACTATGTCTTGAACATTTGCCAATCTAATACAGATTAAGACTGAATAAAGGGATTTAAGACCCTTTAATTGCACTGAAAGTTGTTGATCTGGCTCAAATCCAGTTCAAACCCTTATGGAAATGACCTTTTATAGATGTTTTGGTTATATGTCTCTATAGAACTTGGAATTTGACAGAGAAAGGCTGCATTTAGACATCATGTTTAATTTTGCTTTAGGTTAGTTTTTCTCAATACAATCTTCTCCAGGTTGTTTTCAGGTGTGCTAAACCAAGTATGAGCTTAATATACTGCACCTAGATTATCACTTATTGTAGTTTTTAAAAGACAAGAAAATTATTTGGATTTGTTTCCTTTTCCCAATCCCTTCTTCCCCTTCAATCCAAGTCTTGCCTGCAGATAACAAAGATGGATTCTTCTCTTTATATCCTGTGTCAAGTGTTTAGATTATTACAAATACTAAACCAATCCATCATTTGTATGCACTATGGCAGTTTATTTTTGCAGCAATAAAGTCAAGGAGATGGTTACTTTGCTTTTCCAATGGGGCTGCTTCACAAACAACCTGACAGATAGAACCTGGAGACTTTCCCCTTGTATGCCAGAGGCACTGAAGCTCATCATGCAGGTCAAAACAAAGGATCTCTTGACAGGAGGTAGAGAATTCAATAGCGAGAAGTTCTAAGAACAGCCAAAAAAAGGCACACATTGGGTCTTCCAATTTCTAGCTGAAAGCACACCTCACTTAATAGATCTGCCATGCTATCATCAATGGAACAATTTGCCTCCCATAGTTGTGGGTGCTCCGTCACTGGAGGTCTTCAAGAAAATATTTGACAGCCATTTTTCCAGGATGCAATAAGGTCTTCTGCCTTGGACAATGCATTGGAGTTGAAGACCTCCAAGGTCCCTTCTAGCCCTAAGATTCCTCTACCTTTGCAACCCTGCTTCTTAGCTAGAGATGCGTTGCAGCAAATGTTGTCTTCTGCAACCAAGAATTCCAAGGTATGCCATTTCCATCACCACCATTCAGGTAACATGGTTCTGGAAGGATTAATATGAAACTCAAGATCTGAAATTTTAAAATCTCCAGTCAATGAAGTCAAGCTCCATGTATGGATAATAATTATGGCTGAAGTCCATTTTTTTCCCAGAGATGTTAAGCTTGGAAAAATCTATCAGGTGTTAAGGCTCTGTCTCTGAGCAAAATATGAAATCTTTCCCCTAGTATATATTTTAATAAATAATTTAACATAATGTTTCTTTGAAAAAATATTCCCTTTGACAAGGCAACATAATTCCTTCCTTTGAATTCAGTCAATGATTATGTCTATGTATCTTGTAGAATTTCACAAATGCAGCATAGGGTTAATCTTTACAGAGCAACCAAATAAAGAAATAAGAAACAACATACTCTGTTCTCCATATAGAATATTGTTTATACTCTAGGCTTGTTGCTTAAGGAAATTCTTGATGAAAGCAGCTGCTTCTCAATAAATTCTTTTTTCTCTTACCAATCAGGAGTGGTTGGTTGGGTTTTTAAAGTCTTTATTTTTCAATATGTGATGGAAGCAAATAAAATTGGATTTCAAATGTGGTGGTGGGCAGCTTGAGAACAAACTTTACTTTAAAAAAAAGCTCTTTGACCAACTTTCTTTAATAAATTTGGCAAAGGCTCCAAGCCTACACCAAGCACTCTAAAGACCTTGCCAAAAACAAAATGAAATTGCAGAGCATAAGAAATGTGCCACAATCAGCATTCAGCTTCAAACGTGCTGCCGCTGAGCTGAACACTGTAATTACAATTACAACTCTGTGATGCCTTGTGTATAAATTATTCAAATTAAACCACATAGATTATTCAAATTTTATCTGCAAGAAACACTTCTTCGACAAACAAAAGAAGAAGAAAAGAAAATCCCAGCTAACAATCACATACAGTGTGTAGCTCGTTTCTACAAAATGCCAAACCATGAAAAGGTTTCAGCGAAAGAACAGTTTGGTTTTAGAACCAGCCATTGCGACATAAAAAGAATGGGCTTATTTCAAGTTGACTTAATCATGCAGTATATTCATGGTTTTCAGCTTCAGAGCACTGATTGGCAATACCTGGCCATTGAGAAGAGAAACAATTTTATAACAAGAATGCTGGAGGGCCAAGATCTGAGCTCTTAATTCAGTAACACATTTCTTTCTGCAAATTTCATCATTATCGGTTCTTCTTCTAAGAAACGTAGCATCAAAAGATCTAACTACCTGGCCTAGACATGATTAATTCTGCAGTATTCTTTACAATTTCATTTTAAAATAGTCACTGGGTTTAAAATAGTCACTGGGTTTCTTCCTTTTGAACACTCCCTCCAGACAAATCCTATTTAGCAAAAACTGACAAATTTGTTGGAAGGTTTCATAGAGAAAACAAGCTGGATTAATTTATGCTTTTTGTCTAAAAGTTCAATTGTTATGATTTCTGCAAACATCACATGCCAATGATAAAACTGTCTTTGTTATAAAATCACTAGCCAGCATCCATTCATTCTAATAGTTCAGTCTGACGCTTGAACATCTCTACTACTAATATTTTGTATACAAATCATTTACCTGCAAGAGAGAGAGAAGATCCAGCTGTGCATATGAAAAGGATGAGAGTATTGCTTGGAAAGCAAGCATTATTTATAAGTTATTTTCTGAAGTCATTTATTTATATGTTTCAATTGCATAATCATTTCCCACTTTTTCCACTACTTGCATACTTAAGATAAAACCATCCAAAATGGCAATTTAATTGGCAGCACACAGATCTACTAATGTATAGTGAAAACAGAGACCAACATGGTTGTTCTCTACATGGATTAGACCTGTGATGACCTGCCAAGCAAAACAAAAATAAGACAAACTTCTCACCAGTCAACTGGTGAATCCTGCTAGATGTTTTTTTGATAACCTTCCATTTTCACCTCTCAGGTAGACTACAGAAGTAATCTCCAGAAGAGGGGTTATTCTCATATCAGATTAATAGACTGCAAGCCTAATGTAAGTATGCACATTGTACTCATATGGGACAAGATCACAGTTTATGAGAATAACAATAGTAATCTGCATGTAGAAGATACTCCCATATTCAATGCCTTCCTCTCGTTCAGGGGTATCAAACTGGCAGCCCACAGGCCAGATGCATCCCATGCAGGCCATGTCCCATCTCAGCTCTGCAAAGGGAAAAAACACTGTGATATATCATGTGATGACAACAAGATGCCGCACGTTTGACACCCGTGCTCTACCTGAAAAACTACTTAAGACAGAGATTCCAGGTGTTTACTGTTATAGTGAGTTGCTAAATCTTCTTTGTTTGGGGCTACAAAGTAATGTCCATAGATTAGGCCAGGGGGAAACTGCTTGCACCAAACCATTGTATGCAAGCAGGCTAAAGATTGAGCTTGCATTTGGAATCATAACACATATTGCCAAGAGCTCAGGTTGTTGCAGGTGGCTCAGTGGTCTCACCTGAATATCTCAAATTATTAGAGGTCCACTTTGCAGTCTGCATTTCAACTGTCGTGTCTTTCAATCCTACCATTCTTGCAATATGTTCATTGTGTTAAGTTAAATAATTATAAACACAAGGTACATTATTTCCTCTCCCTTGCTGGATCTGAACCATTCTGTTTCTCCAGTTCTGTCAGTAGCTTCTTATTCCTTGTGTACCTTCCTTAGAAAAAGAATCAGATGTTCTGGCATTTCTGCAAAGCATCATATATTCCACATTCTGGAATGATTTGCACAGTAAAATAAATTAAGCCTGTTGATTACAAATGCCAAAGCCTCTTCCACAACACTCCAGACTCTGGTTATAAATGTTGTATGTTTTTTCTTCTGCTGTACTTGTATTCTGAAAAGTGTTTTCAGAAAGTACTAGGAAAAGTTATATTCGCTCATCACAATCAGCCATCATTCAACGGACCACTTTTATTGTCCATGTTTTGAATTTATTTCAAATGTTTTATCTAGCATTCCACTACACAGCCCATATAAAGAATTAATTGAAACAAATATTTCCAGATTAGTGTCAAAAAGAGAAGAGAAAATGTGAAACTCAAAGAACCATAGAGTTAGTAAGGTACTTTCAAGATCTTCTCTTTGAAGGCTTTGTCAATTATACAGCATTCCCAATAGATTTACTTATCAAATTTATACATGACCATACAGACTCAATTTAAATACTGTTGGTGCTAACTACATAGTATTAATGTTCAAATGTGATAAGTAGGTGAGATGGCACTAATCATAGGGAAACAGACTTCCTTTCATTCATGGTAAAACACATTTTTGTCAATAATGTTTAAATAATGACTTCATTCATAATTAATGCTAAGCCAAAATGTGATTGGTTTGTTTAAGTCTCAGTATATGTGACTCTGGCTATAATAGCCTAGCATTGTTTGAATCAGACTGTTGGGGTTTTTATTAACATAGTTAAATATTTTAATATAGAATCACAGAGTGAATTAAACCTATGGGTACCTGGGTTCCACATTCTTCCATTTTCATGTTGGTTTTAGTGTTAAGATCAAGTCTGTTTTCTCAAATGAAAGGAGTGCATCCATGTTCCAACCCATCAAGAAAGGACAAGATGGAAGAAATGATAGTTACACAGTCTGTACACATCCTCCAAACAGCTCTAGAATCAGCTATGCAGGAGAAAAATTGGAGCAATATATTAGGGGAAACAACTCAATGAATTTTGTTGAATTTTGAGTTGAAAGGCAGTGTCCAGCCTTTCCAGATGCCATTATTTTCCCAATACTAAGACTTTTTATAAAGATGTAAAAGACTGACAGGTATCATCAGCAGATATACAGTATATATGGACTTAATTGTCTTATGAGTTAATGGAATGTATCTCTGAAAAATATGTATAACATTGCAACTTGAGCATTATTGATAACCTGATCTATTGCAATCAGTACTGAAAGCTAATCTCAGCACTTGCTAATTATATACTTCATTGAAATACATTCTTGAAAACTGAATTATCTCTTGCTCTTGACCACATCCCAAGAAGTTACCTGTTTTAGTAAACCAAAACAAAAAAAGTCATCAAAATTTTTCCCTTCTTTTTTATAGAAAGATACTTCATTTTGATCAAGTTTCCTCTGCTCTTCCTTAGCAGTGCCAGAGGAATGATTTCTTTAGATATTTAAGCAAGAAAATAAAGTGTCTTTCTCCCATCTTTAGCTGTTTCTCATCCAAAAATCCAGGTGCAGTTTTTCCTTTTTAAAAAAACCAAAATAAGAAAGAAGGGATTTTTTCTTCCTTTGAAGAAAATATCAATAATAAATCAAACAGAATAACCTCCTGAAGCTGGATCTCCTTCCAGTCTTAACAGAGCATTTTAGAAAAATATCTAGCTCTATTCAAGCAATTGGCATAAAGAGTAAAGAAAAATCTGCGTGAATGTTGTTGAAGCAGAATATAGTAAACATAGTCCAGGTTGCTTTGAGTGCTGCAGCATGATAGTATTTCTTCCAACACAGGGAAACCACTGATGTTCATCTATAATTAATGGACCATAATATAAAGTTGCTTAATGATTTCTGCAAATCCCATATGGAAGGGAATCAGCCCAATTTGCACTTCCCATAATTATGTACAAGTCAAAAGGCAATTATCATTGGGTTGCACAATTTTTGCCACACAGTCTTGATTGTTGCGGTTTTAATTATCAATATAAAAACTGGTAAATTCCTAGGAAGGAGGTTTCAGTGTCAGCCAGCTTTTGGAAAGCCATCAGACCCAATGCCCACACATAATAGGTGTGGATCTATCTCCTCTCCTACATTGCTCTTCCCCTCTTCCCTCTTAATTCAGAAAGAAGCCATATAAGGAGGCAGAAATCAGAAGCTTATTGCTTTTTTTTTTTTTTTTGATTTTTTGCTTTCTTTTTTTTTTTAAACTATGATGGCTTCATGGTGTCTCTCTTAGCAGCTGCCTTGCAATATTGATTTTTAGATGCTCTTTGTCCAGGTCTCTTCAAAGATAGGAAATTAAGTCAGAGTCATACTTCAGCATGTTAATGGTACTCTTTTGATGGAGGAGACCTGATAGGATGATAAAAGCATGATAGGATGATATATGTTATACATTTTGCCTTTCCTTTAAAGGGTCCCAGACAGCTTCTATGGTTCTTCTATTAGCCATGAAGCATATTGGCTAACTTCGAGTCATTAATTATCTCTCACCATTGCTACTTATCGGGACCATCAGTGGGATAGGAAAGTTGAAGTTGCTCTCAGGCAGGAGAGGCCAGTGAGCCACCTTGATGATAGTTTTGACAAGTAGTAACAGTGGAAAAATAATGACTGTTTCTAGCGGAATGAAAAATGGGAGCTGGATCTTCCTAATCCAAATACAACTCCAAATCACCCCAACCAAGACCATGGAAACATTGCCATGGAAATCATAAACATACAAATCAATTTTATTAGAATTTATAATTGTAATAGTTAAAAACTGGAACAAACTAAAAGAAAGAAAGAATAGAGAGAAAGAATAAAAAGCACAAAAGAAAAGAAAGTAAAGCAAGAAAAATGCAAATACAGTACAGAAAAAAGAAAACATATTTTATTTATATTTCATATTTCTCAACTACCCATCTCCCACAGAGAAATGACTTTCAACCTTCATCACTATATAAACAATTCAAGTAACTTTTCACCTCTTCTTATTTTATAAACAATGATCTCCACATATCTATAAACCAGGGGTCCTCAAACTTTTTAAACAGGGGGCCAGTTCACGGTCCCTCAGACCGTTGGAGGGCCGGACTATGGTTAAAAAAAAAAAACTATGAACAAATTCTCCTTAAATAAGCTTGCAACTCCTGTAATCCTTCCCTTGCCGGGGAGCATGGGAGTCAGAATCCAGGCTGATAAGAAAGAGAGAAGAGAGGAAAGAGAGAGGAGAGAAAAGTGAGGAGAAAGAGAAAGAAAAGAGAGGGGAAAGAGAAAGAGAAAGAAAAGAGGAGAACACAAAGAGGAGAAAAGAGAGAGAGAGGAGAGAGAAAAGAGAGGAAAGGAGAGAGAGGGAGGAAGGGAAAGAGAAAAGAGAAAAAGAGGAGATGAAAGAGAGGGAAGGAGAGAGAAAGGGGAAGAAAGAGAGAAAGGTGTTTAGGAAAGCGCCTCTCTTGTAGGCAATCACAGGTGGGGGCGAATAAAGAGATTTTTCTTTCTCTGCCAATGAGCTCCAGGGGCTGCTGTGCAAGATGGGCATGGGAGTCCAGGTGGAGAAGAAGAGGAGGGGGGGCTCCTTCCAAGAGGCTCAGCCCCCCCAGTTCAGAAGGGGTCTTGGGGGTCCCCAGGCACCTGCAGGAGCAGCTAACCCACCGGGAAGCGGGATGGGGGGGCTGCAGGAGGGAGGGAGGGGGTTCGGCTGAACCCAAAGCCAGCCCCGCTCTGCCGCTGCCGGGCCAAAGCAGGCTGCCTTCTCCATACCTCCGCTCTGCCCCGCGTCTTCGGCTCTCTCCGCCCGCAGCCAACCAGCCCCGCCTCCCTCCACTCGCTCGCCGCAATGCTCTCCCCAGCCCTGCGCCCCTCGGCTCTTTCCGGAGATGCTTGGCTGCCCTCGCGCTCCGCCCAAACGCCGCTCGGAAAACTTCGCTGCTGCCGCCGCCCCCCCAAACGCTCCTCGGAAGTCTTCGCGCCTGGCGAGAAGCCGATGAGGAGGAGGAGTTTGCGAGCCAAACGTGCTTGGGCGCCCCCAGGGATGGGAGGGAGGGGGAAGACGCCGGAAAAGTAGGCTTTGGCAACTTTCAGCTTCGGAGCGCTCCCGGGCTGAAATCCGAGTGGCGGCAAAGCCATTTCCCCCCCTCTTTTCTTTTTCTTTTCTCTCTCTCTCTCTCTATCTCGGCTGTGGCTGGAAGGCATTCCATGCAAAAAAGCGTCCACGTGCAAATACTCCAGACACGTGGACCACGGGGCTGGCTTGGGGGACGGGGGGGTTTCAGCTGCTCTTATCTCCATCCCGCTGCCAGCTCTCTTTGAAAGATCCTCCCCCCCACACGCCTTCCCCTCCTCCCCTCCCCATTCTGTCCCAAGATGGGCTCGCCTTGCACTTTCTGCTCCTGCAGCCTCGGATTTACCTGCCAGTGCAAGCATGCGTTCTGTCTGCCCACCCCCAAGCAGAGCAGAC
>JANHFJ010002560.1:16310-27845 GCA_032468195.1 Cerberus rynchops
GCCAGAGGGTGCTGCAGATCTGACAGAACCCCGGGACAGAGTTGAACGCCCACGCATCACCTGGGTGGCATCAGGACCCTGGAATGCTGCCAAACTCCGTGCACCATTTGGGCGTTGGCGAGACTTCCGGAAATGCACCAAACGGCCGCTCCCCTGCAACCACCCCATGCTGCCACCATTCGTGCTGGCCATGCCCATTTCCTGGGCTTATTTTCAGGGTAGGGGTAATATTAGGCCCACCCAAAAAAATTAGGGTTGGGCTGATGATTGGGTTGGGTCATGCTTTTGGAGAAACACTGTATGTAAATATAATTCTGTCCACAGTAATGAGAATGTGGGAGAGGATCATCTTAACAGATGCATCCAGATCTTGCTGGTCAATCCAAGGTGCCTGTTCAGGCTCATTAATTTTCTGCTTCAGACAGACTTTAGCATGCTGGATTGGTAATTTGAAAATGTTTACAAAAAAATTGGATTTCAGATGGATATTAGTTAGAAATATTTTACTTTTCTATTTTAAAACAGTTTTTTTATATTTCTATTTTAATTGTGATTTATTTGATATAGCTATGAAAGATAGAATTATTCCAAGATAAATTCCAAATGCAAGACCTTTCTTATTATTTTTTATCCCATCATCCCAGATACATAGAAGTAAGAATAAGTGGAAGTTTCACCTCAAAGATGGAATCATGAATCTTAATGGCAGAGATTATGTATTTTCGAAAGCCATTGGAGATGCAGAATGGTGAATACAGAAAATAAACTCAAAGCTAAGACAGAAAGGTTGAGACTTGGACAGTACACTTCAACAGAAAAATTTCTGCAGACCCATAAAGAAACAATAGAACTGAGGCTACCAGGACAGAAGAATAGCATGGCAATCTTGACACTACTTCAAATGGGAAAATTGAGGCATTGGTGCAGCTAGCTCTGTC
This sequence comes from Cerberus rynchops, assembly GCA_032468195.1. Taxonomy (NCBI): domain Eukaryota; kingdom Metazoa; phylum Chordata; class Lepidosauria; order Squamata; family Homalopsidae; genus Cerberus; species Cerberus rynchops. The sequence continues at coordinate 17,249 of JANHFJ010002560.1, forward strand.
CGACAGCTGGTTTTATATGAATACCTTAATTAACCACTTCTACCTATAGATAAAGGTAACTAGCATGTGATGCTTAATCTCCCCTTCCGCTGATTTGAAGGAACTCTTCTTTTTGGTAACAATACTATGGAAAAAGCTTAGTGTGTTTTTGTGCATAAATTGTGCTGAAATGCTCCCCTGGGGAGTGGGATTGGTGAGAATCTTGCTCAGAATTGTACGTGGAGATTTAGCCAATTGGTGAGGACTGAAGTGTTGAGTTCTAATTACTATTGAGTAAACTATTTTTAAATCTTGTGCTGGGCCATGTATAATTTTATTAATAGTTTTAGACCTTTTATATAAATTTTGATCCTGGTACCAAAAGAACTCATTTGTATTTTAAATTTAATAATGCTGAATGTTTTATTTAAAAGGAGGTTGTGCTTTAGCCTATGGATGAAAGTGATATCCATCTCCCTTTGCTCTCTTTAAGAAAAGATTATTGAATATTCTTAAAGATTGAGCAATTTAGTAACTTGTTTGTTGAATAGTGAATTAGTAATCTTTTAAAAATAATTCCACTTGTGAACTTAATGTGTATTTTCAAAGTCCAAGTGAATATGCACTGCAAGTGACGAATGAGAGCAGAAGTTATAGGTGACTATGCACTTTGGAAAGGGATCTAAAGCAGTGAAGGAGCTTCCATTTATCAAATCATAATTAGAGAACTGAATCACATTTATTCTAATAAGTAATAATTTAATGTAATATCAAAGTATTGTTGAAGATAAATTTCTCTGTTGTAGCAATAGTGTTTGGGAATCAGGTTTTCAGCAATGCAGGCTTTCCTAATGAACAAAGGGCTGAACATCAGTCATATTAAGGAAAAAAACACACCTCCAAATAGTTCGTTCTTGCCAGATACGTATTACACATGGTAGCTGACTGAAAAGCAGTGAAAAAAGCCCAGGGAATGGTAAGTATAGGTGTGTGATAGTAAGAATGCCATCTTTCTTCAATACTAACATTTCTGTTCTTACAAAAATGAAACATTTTGAATATTAAGCAAAATTGCCAGTGCATTTAATCACCATTATTTGAGTTTTCTCTTCTGTTCCCAAATTAATTTCTTTGCATTTCAATGTAAATCTATTGGTTATTTCTGCTTGTAGGAAACTCATATTGCAATGGGCAATTTTTCTATCCCATGCTATATCTAAAGCTGGCCAAACGTGTTAATTCTGTTGTATAATACAATTTGTAAGGCATTTGCATTTTTATATCACATAAATGTAATTGAAGGCTTCATTTTCTGGCCATATTGATTGTTCACTGAACCTGAATTTCTTTTGGGTGAAGTGGAGTTTTGGCTTTGGACTTGTAGATATCTTCAAATAGCTTATTCCCACTGTGTAAAATAAACAGACATACCACTACTATACATATCACCTTTTTGATTACATTGAAATCAGTTGCCATTTTCCATTAAACCTTTATGTATTTTGTGGCCACGGTATATCCTAGTCCTTTACCCTGGTTTAATATAGATTTTAAAACAGAAATACAGCACTGTGAAACTCGAAAAAGGCTACATGTTTCTTTTAATTACTGAAACTTATACTGTACAAATGAATTAACATTCTAGACATCATGGACACTGAATAGCTGCTTGTCTCTAGCCTTTTATTTATTTTAAAATAATACCACAGCTTTAAAAGTGACTTATAAATACGTCTATATGGAAACAGACTTGATGATTTGCAAATTTATTATGGATATGCTTTGGTTGGATGAGGGTGTTTTATTAAGTACCTGTGAAATTCTTCTGGAAGCCAGTCATATACCAAACTTGTGCTCTTACTTGCTTCATCAAGTGTTCCTTTTTAAAAGTCAAATAGTGTGCTTTTTAAGTTACATTTTATGGGAGCAGCTTCCTGTAGGACTATAACTTACTTACAAGTATTACCATACTTGAATTTTAATCATGGTTTTAACAATATAATTAAGCAGACCATTTTGTTAGGTTTTCACTAAAATTATCATTCCTTTGAGGGAGAGGCAGGGCAAATATTCCCATGATTAGTCCTTAAGTATTTATAAACTATTTGCTTTTGTTCTTATTTGGCTTAGAATTGGAAGTAGTTACTATTGGAATAGTTCAGTACCTCTGCTTTTGAAGCAATTAACGGTTTTCAAGAAGGGCTTTATTTTTAGATTTGCACAGAGAACAGGAGCACCTTTTTAACTTTAAAATGGTAAAATAGGGAAAGCAAATACTTTGGTTAGACTAATATGAAGATTTATAGTGTAATTACACAAAGGATGAAAGTCTTGTGCCTTTGCAACCTTCAGATACTCCTGTTTTACTCCATGATTTTAGGACCATGGGTCTCCTTTAATAAACGATACCCTACAAACCTTCAATTGTAACCTAGTATTTTGAGTCTAATCTTACTGGCTTTCAAGAATGTGCAATCATCTGAAACATCTACATTAAACATTGTCTTTTTAGAAGGTTTTAGATTGTCACAAATAATTTTATATTGGAGTATTTAAATTTAATGTGTAAAATATTTCCCCCCTCTAGTGGCAGTCCAAGTTCTCTCTTACTTGTCTCTATTATTGCAACTTGTTTTTTGTTCTCAGTCATCGCCACAGAAACGGATAATGAATTTACAAATATTTTGCTACCCTTTTTTCAAGGGAGATTAAAATTGTGATTGAACTACAGATTCTGAGAAAAGCAGAAGATTTGTAGTGATTGTTACAACCAGATTTGCAGAAATACCATTTTAAAAATAATGTTAACACAACTATGTTTTCATTCTCTGTATACATCAAACAGCAATAACATCCCAATCAAATTACTACTGGATAAACTCTGTAGTTCCATTACAGCAGGGGTGTCAAACTCGTGGCGTCACATGACGTACCATGACTTTCCCCTTCGCTAAACTGGGGGTGGGCATGGCCAGAGCGTGATGCATCCAGCCTGTGGGCCACGAGTTTGACACATCTGCATTACATGAAAAAGTTGTTATTTGTTCACAATTATTTGCTCTTCTGCTTTAAAAAGTCTTCTATTTTGATTTTTTGCAAAAATCAGCAAAAGTGATTTAGAACAGATATGATTTTAAAGAGTTTCATTGTTTAGAAAATGCTAGAATAGCTTTCCTCCTGAAAGTCCTTCCATCTGGAGGACATCCAAAGGAAAAACCTGCATTTGAATCTTTTATATTGTATAGTCTTAAATTACATAAGAGATTCTAATCAAGCATTTGGGATAGTGGGATAACAATTTTGGTTGAGCTATTCTTGATCTGTGTTTTAGGAAGACAAGATTTTTTTTAAGTGGAAGAATAATGGCGGGCTAGCTGCATGTGACATTACATATTCACTCTTGTGTGCCTAGGGTACCAAAACAACTTAAGAGAGTGAAAAATATTCTTAGTTGCTGTTCTGAGCTACTACTGTCAACTGCTGTTGTACATATACTGTTACGTGTAAGGGGGTAAATATATTTATTATGTTTGTAAAATCTGTACAATTAAAGATCTGTACAATTAAAGATCAAGGATGTTCTTCCTAGGATGTACAGGATGTGTTTCAAAGGCCATGCTTGGAATACAATTAGAAACTTAGTATTTTGATGTACTAAGACCTATTTTAAGTTTAATATTTTGCCTTTGCAAAAAAAATTAAAGATGTTATTTAAAATAAGCTTGCCACTTTACTATTTTGTGTATTAAAATACTTTAATGTATATATAGGTGTTCACTTTATTCTAACTTAATTCCAGAAACAGCATGACAAAAAATTTAAGCCATGAATGGCTAATTGATCAAACGCAGAGAAAAGGAGTACATATTATTTTTACCAGGCACATACAGAGCTGGCAATTATATTTTATTGTAGTTAAATATGTATTACAGTTAAACAGAGTTTAGATGCTACTTATAGTCCTTCCATAGACCTCTCAATTTTTATGCATAATATTACTTCCATAGGAGGTTATAATTTGCTCAGCTTTTGCTTATTCTAAAATTAATGATTTACTTCCGGGACAAAATTAAAAGCATGATTTTTATCTCTTCATTTGTGGGTTAAAATGTAAAACAAACACAGTCCAATAGCCTGATCTTGTTGCCTTGTACACACGATCTCCTGTGGAATGAAATATGTACATGTAACATGGATATTGGATTTCAAAGTTTAGTTTCAAACAATTACTGGGATTTTGCATGATTTGAATGTAGAAATGTGATATGTTTGTGTGGATGTGTATACATTCTGTCAGGAAAAACATACAATTACATGTCACAAATGAAGTTTAACTGAGGGCTTTCAAATTTTTCCAAAAGTATACCTTCTGTCTCCCATAGATGGCAGCAAAAATGCAATGAAAAATACAGCAAAAAAAAAGTTACAAGTAAAAGACAACCCGCTGCTTGTTAGCTTTATAGTTTCCTCTTTTCCAGAAATGAACAGCAATATACATGGAACTCTTTCCAGGATACCATAAATTTGAAGTCTACTATTCCTTATAATCACAGTTTAAAAAGTTTTTATCTAAATACATTTTTGAAGTAATAATTTAAACATTTATGACTTTCAGGCCAATAGTTTTCAGTTTGCTGTTTATCAAATTTATATAACTTCCCATCTCACCAGAAATGTTTGGGTGGTGCACTATCTTAATAAAAAGTATTTTCTAGCAGTTACAATTGTTACTGTAAATATTTCTGAAAAAGGCTGAAAATGGGCCCCAAAAAAGGCTGAAAAACCGACTGGCGAGTGGGCAAAGCTTTGTGGCAATATTTGCTATATAAGATGCACAAACATTTTCACCCACTTTTTTGTGAGGAGGGGGTGGAAGTGCATCTTATACATCGAAAAGTATGGTAGTTTGCCAATGACTAACCCTTCCACTTGTGTATTTATTTCTAATAATACTTCCATAACTGATCTTTTTTCTTTCATTCTATAGATCCTCAAAATAATCAGTTACTGGCAATTAGTCAAATGCCACCTCTGATTGTATATATAAATAGATGTGCCTTCCCTTTTTTACATGATGGGGCATAAGTTATCGAAGTGTATCTACATTTCAAACAGTAAAAATGTTTTGGATATAGTTTTTATAAAAGAAAACTCTTTAATGATACTTTATATACAATGGATTCAGGAATGTGGAATCCCAGGATTCTAAAGACAAATTCCATATTTTTAATGATGGGTGAGTGGGTAATACTTGGCTTGAACTGAAACAAATACATAGATACTTCCATTAATATAATAGCATAGTATGCTATGTATTTAACAATTTTTTAACATAGTTCTATCCCAGCTTTGAAATGTAAGTTCTCTTTAATGGTAGATACTGTGTGCATCTTCTTTATTAATGTTTTAAGAAATGCTGTTAAACAGAACTGTTAAAACTTGAACTTTGATTTGCTTTTGCATTTATTTATTTTTTAAACCGGGCATTTAAATTTATCTAACATTAAACTCTCATCATTTGATAAACTAATTAAAAGCCTCTTTTACTTCATAATATTTCATAATAAAAAATAGTGACTGCAAATAGGCAATTAAACATTCAGAAATAGGTATATCTACACATAGCAGACCTAAATGAAGAATTAAAACTTTATTATATCTCTGGCAGATTCCGTTTAAGCTATAGTTGCTATAGTGGTAACTATTCTTATGTAGCAGAATGCCAGGTACTAGGAAGTCAAGGAGAGCTGTTGTCATTGTGTGCCCTATTCTTTTCTTTGGCAGCAATTGTTGCAAGAAGCATGCTAATTAACTAGTCTTGTCTGAATCCAGGAGGGCTCTTGGTACATTAAGTGCCCTGAATCTCTAAGAAACCTTCCTTAGACAGTATTGTACCATCCAGCTTCTAATTCAGTACAATAGTCTTTCTAGCTGCACCATTTCAGTGTTTTGATGGTAGTGGCTGGAACTCAGTTGAATGTTGAAGAAGTATTTAGTGCAAGTGTAAGTGAAACCACTTGATTAGTTACTGTTCCAGGATAATGATGATGGTTCTTCAAGAGTAGGTCGTTTGGATCTTTGGGTTGTTGTTTTTTTTTAAGGATCATGCATGGTATGTTCCCTGAAAATAATGGTACTTTATTGCTATCACATACAGAGATGCTGGTCAGTGGAAAGTGTACCCACTTGAATCTGAATGGCACTAAAGAGATTGACATTGGCTGTCTTTGGTGGGTGGGAATCCCTAAGAAAGCGACATGCAAGAACAACATCTAGCCAAGTGTACAAAAAAGTTATACCAAATTCCCCATTTGTCACAAAATTCCATTTAAACCTTAATCTAATACGTAGGTAGTCTGATGGAGGCAAACTCTTTGCATACTAACTGCATAGCATTTATGTATGCAGTTTATAATTTAAATTCCTATTTCATTCCCTTTTTCAAGAGTACAAGAAAAGGGAATTACTTTCCCAAGTGAATAATTCTGTTTAGTTGTATGTATATCTGTTATTGTTTAATTTTCCTTTAATAATAGAATACTTTTTCCCAAACCAAAAAATCATGAACATTAGATGTTAAAACAACACGTTCAAAACATGTTTGCTAGTAACTTTAAATAAATATGTTTTAGCTGGTAAGCATAAATGAGATAAATGTATTGTTTAAAATAAATGATTTTTCCCTCTGGCTTTTACTCATAAAAAAGAGAAAAAATACTGTAGCATTTTAAGGAACTTGTTAGACAACACTTAAATTTATATAATTTCATATGAATTTTTAAAAAATATATGCAGACAAAGCAAGAAAATGTTTTTAAAACATGAATTTAATTAAAATATATATTTTCCTCCCTAAAAGGGGTTGAAAGGGTGATTATAATATTGTGCTTTGTATTAGTGCCACATTATTTGCGTTATTTATTTCTATTTTAAATATGACATAAGAATTCTTTTTCTTCTCTGGTTGTAGATTTAGGAATGTAATTATGTTGAATGTTAGCCTCATTTTATAGATGTATAACATTTATAAGTAGTTTATATTTCTTATTTCATAGTGCCTTTGATAAAGGTATTGTCTGAAATGCACTGAAGTTATTCAGGACTATAGCTATAATTACTATAGTAATTAAAGTGTTTAATTAAAGTGGGAATGGACAGGGCAATCTTTTATCTAGACCATCACTTCTCAGAGGCTTTAGAATACAGAACCCTTGAAAGAAGGCATAGCTATGACCTTTATTTCAACTGATCTTTGGAATATGATCATGGGATAATTTTGGTTTTTTTTTCTCAATACACAGAAATTGAGCTTGGAAGACAGCCAAGAAAAATACTTTCATCATTATTAGCTTCCTTATAGCTCGAAAGAGGATATTAATTTCATTAACTGGATGTTAATGGTATTTCCATTCTTTCCATTCTGCTGTTGCTTGGACAGTCAAACAGTTGTGTTGTTTGTTTGTTTGTTTTTTTGCAGTGCAACGTATTTGTTTCTGGCCAATTTCATGAGCAATTTGAATGAATCAATGTATACCAGAGTCTTAAATCAAATTCCCAGAATTCTTGCTTCCCACCTCTCAGACACAAATTGAAGGATGAGACATCACATGAATAGAAGCCTTCACTGGAGATTGGGATTCTAGCTAATGTCTTCTGTTAAGAGAATAGAGCGGGAGAAAGTTGCAAAAAAAATGAAGGAAGACAATTGAAACCATTTCCTTTATCAAAAGTACATTTCAATTGAAGTCTGTTAAATGATAAGGTAGAATTAAAAAGGTAAAGATTCGTCATGCTCATCTCCATTTCTAAGCCAAAGAGTCAGCACTGTCTGATGATGATTCTGTGATCATGTGGCCAGCATGACTAAACACCAAAGGTGCACGAAGCAATACTACCTTCCCACCAAGGTGGTCCCTATTTTCCTACTTGCATTTTTTACATGCTTTCGAACTGCTAGGTTGGCAGAAGCTGGGGCAAGTAACGGTAGTTCACTCCGTTATGTAGCACTGGGGATTCGAACCGCCGAACTGCTGACCTTTCTGATCAACAAGCTCAGTGGCTTAGCCACTGAGCCACTGTGCCCCTTTTAAGGTAGAATTACTATCCAAATAATGTAAAAAGATACAAAGGCAGAAATATGTCATAGTAAGCTAAAAATATTAAAAGCAAGACAGCAGTTGATTATGTTACATACAGTATTTACTAAAAAGGAAAATAATTATATTTACAATTAAAATGAAATAGAACTTTCTAAAAATTATCCATATTTTATTAGATTGTTCAATGTACCCATGTTAGGCAGAAATATCGACACAAGGTCAGTTAAACATTTTTAAAAAAAAATATTTAGAACAAATAGATGTTTCAGTTAGGCATACTGTTTGGTTTAGTTTGAACTTTTTAAGCCTGTTGTGAGTAAAATTGATGGATTTTGTCATTTTAAAAGCTCAAGTAAAAATCCATATGATCTAAAAGCGGCTATCCATTGTTGACTAAAATTTTAAGATATTTTTCTTCCTTCTATAATTACTCTGGGAAGTAGAGTGTTTTCTGAGGGATATATCATTGTCCTCATCCTTCTTGTCGGTTTTCTGTAATGAACGCATGCCATTATGTAAACAGACAAATGGACTTGGTCTGATCTACAACTTTTCTAATATTCTTAAACGTACAGTTTTATATAGGTGGCTCACAGTAAAGCAGAATATGTCTTAAAAATTCCTATCAAAAGAAACCATGCCCTTTATAACAACAAGGATTTCTAATATCCAAAATTATTTTAAGTAGTGATGTGCTACAATATAGTCAGCTTACTATTTTCCATGGATTCTTGAATATGTAGCATCATTGCAGAGTGGTAGCCTCCAAGTACACCATGAGTGGGCCTTGGATGGCTAGAAAGTTTATGGATAACTCCATGGTTGCCCTTATGGCCAGAACCACTGCTGTTCTTGGGGGAGACTGTTTGGCCCCTATAGAGTTGAGCCTGATGTTCACATAACCCAAATTTGCTAAGCAAGATGAAGATATCCCTTCGGAATGTTTTGGTAAAGATAGCATAAAGAAATGGATTAGCACAAGAGTTGAGTGGATAGAACAAGACCAGAAGAATTTTTGAGTTGCTGACTGTTATTAAAGGTCTGTTTATAACAGCAGATAAGGCATAGAATGAGATTGGTGCCATACATAAAAAGTCAGTAAAAATGAGCACAGCCATCCTTTTTGCAATGACTGTATCTTTGTGCCCTGACTTGTATTGGGGATTCCGTACTGTAATATAAATTTTAATATAGCAAGCACAAATGATGATGAAAGCAAAAATGTTCAACAGCAAAATAATGATAATGTAAGCTTGATCTACAGGCGTTTGAGTGTCCATGGGAAGGCAGATGCTAACTTTTCCATAACTACTGACTCCAATCAAAGGTAAAAGGGCAAGAAGGAAACATATTAGCCAACCACCCAACATAATAAAAGATGCATGCCAAAGGCGAATTTTTTTATCTAAGCGCATGGCATAGGTAATAGCATACCACCGTTCCAGAGTGATTGTAGTCAAAGTAAAGATTGATAATTCACTAGCAAAGACAGTAAAAAAGCCAGCTGTGCTACAACCAGGCCCAGTTTGCCAATCAATGGCGTAGTTATAATACTCTGATCTTGTATAAAGATCCACTGAAGCAATCAACAGAAGATACAATCCCATACAAAGATCAGCAAAGGCCAAGTTACACATCAAGAACCGTGGAACAGTCAACTTGTAATGGCTAGTGAGTAAGATAAAGAGAACAAAAATATTGCCCACAATGGCCAGCAAGTTTACAAACCATACCACTATCCTTAAAAATCTGTACCCCATTACATCTTCACAGGGGTTGAACTCATCAGGCCCTGGGCTGCAACTAATATCATCATTACCTGTACAGATTATATAATCATAATGATTATCAAAAGTCACAATATTCTCTTGGGGGTTCTTGAGTTCTTGACCAAATCCATCTTCTCTATCGTTACGTTCTTCAAAGAAGACATAATAACGGGAATTTCCATGAAGGTCTGTAAATTTGGAATTTTCATCAGAAACAGCATCAGTGTGATCTGAATAATCTGCATAATCTTGATAGAAAGGAGCCCTGAAGGTATTGGAAGATCTTCTCTTGCGAATGCTGAGATTGTTAGTTTGATTACACAGCAAGGACTCCAAGATTCTAAAGGAGCAATAGAAAGCATGATTAATAAAATATGTAGCTTATCTAGAGCAAGCAAATGAATCAGTGGGGAATATTTATTGTGAGCTAAGGCAACATTATTTGAGAAAACTGCAGCATTCTAGCTTTGAAATAAAGCTACAATTCTAAGGTCTAATTATGATAATGACATTTTGATTAGACAACTATTCCTTTAAGAAAGCTGTTATCCATTTAATTATACTTTAGTGTTATTACACTGCATTTGCTTTTGTTTCAATTTATTATAACAAATTGCTATGCTTCGTTTCTTTTATAAAATTCTTTTGTACAGTTTATAGTAAACATGTTTCAGAACAAATGTGATCTAATCTTATCAAATTGGAGCAGCCATTGAGTATAAAATCTACTTTAAAGAAGTTTAAACAGTC
>JANHFJ010002575.1:32259-42380 GCA_032468195.1 Cerberus rynchops
TATATTGATATGGTAAAGGGAAGGAGAGAGAGAAAGAAAGAGAGAGAGAGAGAGAGAGAGAGAGAGAGAGAGAGAGATCTTTTTTCCTACTCATAAAGACATGGAATATTCTTTATCATTCAGCCAACGTGAAAACATTGGCTCAATAAGTAACTATATAATTACTCAAGAAGGCACATGTCTTTTGTTCTTGGACCCAGTATTGCTTAATTTAATTCTATTTGTTGAGATTCTTAAATGTAGAGGAAACATTTACATGAAGGCTATATAAAATATTATTAACATTAAATGTTGTATTGTTGCACAATTCAAATAAGTTTTAACTTGTTTCCAAAGGTTTCATAGATCCCGCCCATGAAGTTCAGCTTCAGGTCAAATTCCTGAGGAGGAAAGATAAAACAAGGGAACGGACAGAGGTTCTCTCTTATATAGGACATGCTGATGGCGCAGTAGAAAGAGTAGATAGGCTACGTCTAATTCAGTGCTTTGTAATACAAGCTCATATCACTTCAATTTGCAGAATTCGTTGTAATTGTTACTGAAAACTGATTACTAAGAGGAAATGGATTGGACTGGAACAATTTTAATTGTATTACTATTTATTCTTGCAATTATGTTCCTTTTGAAAAAGGAAAGTTCCTGGAATAATAGCTGCCCCAATCTTCCCCCAGGACCCAGGACTATACCCATTTTGGGAAATCTGCACATGATGGATATGAAGAGACCTTACAAAACAATGATCAAGGTAAAGTGTGAGGATTAACAAGTCTCTTTGAAATATTTCAGAATACGTTGCAATAATACAAATGTGATAACTTGCTCGGATAAGTCTTGTATGGTCACTGAAGTTTTTCAATGTCTATGGACATATTTTAAAAATTAGATTTAACTAATGTCTGAATGTGTCCTGCTTGAACAAGGGGTTGGATTAGAAGACCTCTATGCTCACTTCCAACTCTGTTATTCTGTTATTCTGTTATATGTATGAAGATCCTGGAAGAATTATTTTTAAAAAACCCTTTTTTCTTAGTAGATGTCTGGAAGATGAATGATGGTAAGTGGACTTTTTTTCTTTTTTAATTTGAAATATTTGGCTGCTTATCCAAATAGCTTCAAGTTGATTGGGGGGTCCCATGTACTATAAGTCCTCCGTGCTGGTTCCAAGTAGTATATAAGTCTAAGTGCTATTGCTATTTCTCACCTAATCTGGATAGGCTCATTAGGACCCATCTAAGAGAAGGAATTTTGAGCAATGACCCTTAACAACTCTCTGCCTACTCACTTAACTACCCTGGGGGACATATATGAAGTCCCCTTCCCCAACTTGCTCAGACTGAAAAGCTACTTGGATAAGCAGTCAAAAGTTTCAAACCAAAAAAGAAAAGAAGTCCCTTTGCCATGTCTCAACTTCTAGGCAACTCTACCTGGATGACTGAGAATCCTCGTTGACATTTGTTAATAGATATAAAATTGTCTAATTCTCTATTCAGATTAGCAGAGCTGCTTCAAAATCCATAGAAATATAAATGCTGTTAAGCTGAATGATTTTATATATGTTCTTAGAGGCACTCCTATGTTTTAAGCAAAATTCTAATTAAAATAATTTCTACATGGAGCAACATTAAATGCAAGATTTTCTTATAGCTTTTTAAGAAGAGGAAGGGGCTATTTTCCTGATTTTCAGAGTCATGTATGAGAAAATATTTTAATTTCTTTCCTTAAGAAATTCCCATGATCATCTTAAGAAACTACAGGGGGCACAATATGAAAGTTTTTGTGTGATCCTTTCAAGAACTGGGCAGTCTTTTTTAAGTAAAATTCAACAGTATGTCCAGCAAATTTGTGCAGGCTTCATCTTCATACAGTGTCCTACCTAATTTAGCTTTTTATGAGAATGTTTATGAAAAACATTTATCAATTTGACATGATCATCTGGTGTTCAAGAACTCTCTTATTACATAAGGGTCATTTTGAGTTCACACACACACACACACACACACACACACACACACTATGGTATGACATGAAATGATAATTAAAAATAATAAAATACAGCATCATAACATGCCATAAAGCAAAAACAGAAAATAACATGATCTCAGCCTTCAAATAGTGAGACATTAATGTTTAAACAAAATTCTGCACATCATTAATTATTAATTGTTGATCTAACAGTCTTTCATTTTTCATCTGTTGAATTTCAGTTGTCCAAAAAATATGGTCCTGTTTTCCGCCTCAGACTGGGATTCCAGGAGATGGTGGTGCTGACTGGCTATGAGACGGTGAAAGAGGCTCTAGTGAACCAGGCAGATGCATTTGCAGAGAGAGCCTCCATCCCCTTTTTTGAGGATTTTGCAAGGGGCTTTGGTGAGTTCTTTCATTCTGGTTCATAGGTAACAATCATTTCAGATGTGTGTTGGGTAGTTTGTAGAACTTTTCAGCTGATTTTTGTTTGATTTTGTGAATAAGAGGCTTGACACGATGATTTAAGTGACAACAGCTCTTTATTTACAGCACAAGCATAACAAGAACGAACTTACAAGCACTTCGACAGCTTTTATAGTCTTTCAAACAGCGCGCCTTAGCCAATCAGAGAGCAGGGTTCTCCCGCTCTCTGATTCTCGGCGGCCAGACTTGCTGTCTCCTCTATACCATATATGGGTATAGAACAGTTATCTCTTATGTTTCTATTTATGTTATCCTGGAACCAACCTGGCAAATCATCGGAGAAAAATTGTAGACAAATTGAGCTTTTTAGAATTGCGTTATGACTTTTGTTTCTACACGTACCATTTTAATTCACACTTCTGTTTAGTTTTACAATTAATTGAATAGAGTTTATATTTTATTTTTAAATATATGATATATATTTAAAAACAAAATACAACCTGCAACTATGAAGAAATTTGCTAACAGTGAGAAAAAAAATCAACCATTGGAACATTTTGCCTTCAGACATTGTGGGTGCTCCACCAATGGAGGCTTTTCAGAAGAGACTGGACAGCCACTTGTCTGGAACGGTATAGGGTCTCCTGCTTGAGCAGGGGGTTTCTTTTTATGGCTTTATAGAGACACCTCTTTTTAACTTAAAATAATTAAGCAAATTGGGAACTTGAGAGATACTTAAATTAACAATACACCGAGTGGTTTACACTGAAACCTGCATATCTAATTTAAACAGTATCTGAATCTCATATACAATTGTATCTCATGAAATCAAAAGGATGCTGCTGCCAGAAGATGTTCAAAAGTCATAGGAATAAGCAGTTTGCTTTTTCCTCCAAAGATAAATGGATGAAAAGAATGGAAATCCTCAGAACATTAAGCGTTTCTTCAGAAGAGAATTGTAAGCAAACCCTAGTAATGCAGTTGTATTTCAAGAGTGGAGTTGTTGCTTTTTCCTGCCCTTTTGTCTCCTGAAATCTTAAGCCAATTTTGGCAGGTATGTTGTATTAAGTGGTCAGTCTCACCTACTGATCACACACTGTTTTATTGGCATCCTGACAACAGTGATAGAAGAGATAAAATTAACCCTTTGGCACTAAAGGCTAAGAGGGATTGTGTTGCTGGTGGTTATGAATGCATGAAGAATTTCAAGCTCATATTCTCCAGGGTTTAATAGCAATCTGTTGCTGATTTCCCTGGACAATCAGAGTAGCAAACAGTGGTCTTTTTAATGAGCCCCTGAGGACAAAGCTTGCATACAAAGCTGCAAAACTCTGGACAAACATAAAAAGAAGAAGAAAACCAACCAGGGATGTTTAATTTCCTAACTCATCATCGGCAAACAAAAATTTCATTTAATAAACCATGTAATGATTCACAGAGATTCTGTGTATTATTATAAGCACAGCCAAGTAATATAACAGTTGCTTTCCTTTTTCTTTATTACTTAGCTTAGTCTAGTGTTTTCATCCAAACAAAGCTATATTTATTTGCTTTCAGCATATTTATCCTTTTACATCTTCTGCCTTCAGCTTCCATGACTGTTCCGATTTCTTGGATCATGTAATGGGTCCTTTGAGGTCAAGAGAACACTGGATGATAGGAGTGGTAAAATAAGTGATTATGCTTGTGCTGTGAATGTTTGTGTTACTTCTAGTGAACTCTTCATTAAATCTATCCATTGACATTTAGGCTGAGAAAAGAATTGGTTTACAGAGTGTTCTGGCTATAGTTTATCCAAAAGGGAAATTAAAGTTTATATCATTCTAGTAATCTAGGAATGAAAAAATGCACCTGAAAGTTCATAATTATTTTTATACCGTATGTTCAATGTATGCTTTTTGCTATGAATATAGATTTCCATAATACCATATGAAAATTTTAAGTTGATAATTGCATTGAAATATTTCAAGAAGCATGGAATCCAAAAGACAGCCATGTTCACATCTATCCAGTGCTTTGGGAAAAAGCAATTTTGGTTTGGTCATCTCATGCTGGAACACATGTACACACACACACACACACACACACACACATACACACACACACATACATACACACACACACACACACAAACAAACATCTAGATCTCAGCTCATAATGCTGTAAACAAAGTTGCACACTAGCTGATGTTGTGCTTCACTAGTTACTGGCTACATTAAGAGTGGATAAATATTTTTGTGAAAAAAAGTTGCATTTTCAAGAAAAAAAATCAGCTGCCAAAGGATGTAGGACAGGAGTGTCAAACTCACCTTACAGCAATGTCACATGACATATTGGGACTTTTTCCCCCTTCGCTAAACCAGGCGGAGGCAAGGCCAGCACATGACACATCCTGCACTATGGGCTGTGAGTTTGATAGTCCTGATATAGGAGGGTTCGCAGTGGTCAAAAAATATCTACTTTTTTTGTGCTTTTTCTGCATTTGAGGAGGACTGGGGATGGGAACTTAGGAAAATCAGTATTAAACCTAATCAGGATTAAGACATTCAGTGGTATCCACAGGTTGTAGTCAAAAAAGTCAAGACAGGGACATAAAAATAGAGCTTTGGTTGCAGTGTCATCACTTGTTGATTATACTCTGTGGATACATCTAAACTGCATCTTTTATTTTAAAAAAGAGACAGTTATGTTGCAATTCATGAGTGATCTAGTGCAGGGATCCGCAACCCCTGGTCTGGGACCTGGTACTGGGCAAGCGGCAGATAAGCCTAGGAGCACATGAAATTCCATTTGCACAAGCAATGACTATGTGCATGAAACCATCACCGCTTCTCCCACCCACCTCCATCACCAATCCACAGAGCCAGAAGGGGACTAATAGTCAGTGGAATACAGGTCACCTGCTGCTGAGCTGTATAGTGAGTGCAAAAAAACAAATAGGAAAATGAATTTCCATCAGTATTTATATTAAATCAGGATGAACCCATAGATTTGTTTCAAGATGCAATCAATCCACATTTAGTAGTTCATTCTAATGCAGATGTTCATAACACATGTTATCATCTTAAGAACCCATGCATGGATCTTCCTACTGAGTTAGAAAATGTATCTAAACTGAGTTAGATAGTAATGATGATACAACATTGGCACTTTTTAAATGTCTATACTTACATGTATTTCCAAAAGAGGCTTTGAAAACTTTCTGGATGACTATGTTCACCTTTAATTTAATTTTTTAAATGTATAGGAAGCTCAATTGTAGAACTTCTCATTAACTGTGGAATCTTATAGTCATAATTTTGATACACAACATTACTTACCAATTAGCTTGTCTTGTTCATTTAAATTCCTTCGCTCATATTTTAATGGGAGCTAATGATGCCTTTGTTGACTTATTTAATGTTATGTAAATGTGGCTATAAACTGTGAAGGGTTTAAGGAACAGCCTTATTTTTGCTTACTCAACAGTTTTGGAAGTACCGGTACATGCTTGATATTCTCACAAGCTGCTCTAACCATCACATTGATGAAGACATGGAATCAAAAAGATAATCTTCAAAATACCAATCATGCTGGGGAAAAAGCAACAACAGAACTTTACAAGCATTCAATATTAAAATTTAAAAAACCATAACTATGGGGGAAATTATTGAAATGTTGGCTTTAATTATATAATTTGGGAATGGTTTAAGGTCAGTTAATGTTTAATTTACATTGCAAGAGCGTCATCAGTACATTTTTCAGTACTGAATTTTTACATTGACATTGATTACAAACATGTGTCACTGAGTGTTTGAATCCTATGAGTGTAGGTTTCAATTCATCAAATTACAAACAATTCTCTAAGCAATGAAAAATATTTTGCTTAGTTCAGCATTATATCAGAAGTTGGGCAGATATGGTTAATTCTAATTTATTATATTATCTCAATATACTGTAAGAATACATAATTTATTTTATTAAATAAGACTCTAACAGAGGTAGATGATTTTAAATATGTGTGACATCTTACACGAACATTTAATAAAAACTATTTTTTTTTAAATGGCCACTTTTAAGATGATACTTTAGCACATACTGTCATTAATTATAACTTGCTGGTTGTACATTCTTGGGTGGATTTCAGATCTTCTGAGAGCAAAGTATCAATTGGAACTTTTAAAGTTTTTAATCTTTGAAATGAAAAGTCATTTTATTTTATTAAAGACTGAAAAGAGAAAGGAAAAAAAAACCCTTCTCCTAAAAATCCTAATACATTACAGGTCAGGGTATCATAAACCATGACTCATACTGATTATTGGTTTAATTTCTTTAAACATCATGTTTTGAAAATATATTTCAGGTGCAACATTCTGGAAATGCTACAACAGTTCATCTAAGTAATTGAAGATCTACAATATTCTATAGAAAGTGTATAAATATACAGGGGTATAAAGCGTAGGAATAATATCATGAAAAGAACAGAACAGCAGAGTTTAAGGATTGAAGGAAACTCACCTGGTGCTGTTAAACAATCTGGAGTTCCTAACAGCTAAAAAGCAGTTAACAAACTTTTTCCAAAAATGATTAAAAAAAGAAATATGATAATTTAGTGTCCTTTCAAAGCCACTGAAAATGGTTTTGAACATGATAACTATTCCTTGTCTTCCAGAGCACTAAACCAACTAAAAACCATGGTCCTGATGTCCGTGAGACAACCCATGTGGATAATCTCAAGTCTTCTCCTTGGCCAGAGAGAAATTGCAAAAAGCTGACCAGCTGACTCGTTAACTCTTGATTCCGCTGTGGTTATAAACTCTGGTTTACATGAAGCAATAGTCTGTCTGCCATTTCCTCTTCAGAAATCAAAAGGAGAAAAATATTTTGAACAAGTTTGCATGTAAAATCATATGCAGTAATGTTTTACCTGTAAATGATTTTTTCTGCTTTAATCACAATAATACACAAGCTAACAACTGCTTTAAACAATGTAAATCACTCCAAACTCGACTGTAAGAAATATGACTTTTGTAATAGAGTTGTCAAAGTCTGGAATGCCCTACCTGATTCAGTTGTATCTGCTACAAATTTTCACAGCTTCAATAGCAAATTGACTTCGGTGGACCTTACACCATACCTAAGTGGACAGTAGAGGGGGCGTGCATAAGTGCACCAATGTGCCTATCATCCCTGTCATTGTATTTTCTTTTTTAAAAAAATTCTTGTATCTGTTTTTTGCCGCTATTGTTTGACAAATTCTGATAAATAAATAAAAATAAATAAGGTTTGCGGAAAAAATGGGAAAACATGAGCTATAAGGGCCCCCTTTTGCAGAATATAGTTTATCTGGTTAACATTTATTTTTATTTTACCTTTAATATTATTATAAATAACTCAAGGTTGTGAACATACCTTGCCCCCTCCTTCCTCCTCCTATTTTCCCCACAACAATCACCTGAATGAGCTGGGTGAGATTGAGTGATTGGCTCCAAGGCAATTAGCATGGACTTAAATTCACAATAGAAATTTGGAGAATCAGAGGCTTTCAAACAAAGGAGCATATTTTCTGAGAACATTTCACACAATTTAATCTCTTGTTTTGCCATTTGCTGTTGACTGTCACATTCCACATGTTAAGAAACAACTTTCTTCTTTGTTTGTTTGTCAGTCGTAGATATTCTCTGGAGGAAAATTATATCAGAGTATCAGCGAAACAGCTTTAATTTCTTTGTGACTTGTTGTCTATAGAACCCATCTATCTATTTCTCTCTTGTTACCTCTCAGTCAAAGGTTTTCCATTATGTTAACATTTTAACAGGGGTTAGAGATGGGGTTGGAATTGCACTTGATTTTTTTGAACTTTACCAATGTTTGTCCAGCCTTCTAGATATTTATTTTTGTCTGATGATGAGAAAGCGGGGTGGGGATGGAGGATGATATAATTACCAGCGGTTCAGGCAGTTTGTAACCACGTAAAGGAAGTAATTTCAAATAACAAATGTCTACTTTTAAAAATAATACATCAGACAATTGATTAGAAAATATACCGGTAATAGTATTCCAGTTCTTTGAAAACTTATGGTTTAAAGAATTTGCTTTTTCTTGCATCCCCATAGTTTAGCTTTAGTTCATTCAACTACTTTGGGGAAATTATAAGCATGAGTTGATTGGTTGGTTTTCTCTAGTTACTGAATGAGAGATAATTTCTAGAGGCTGAAATAAGCCCAGCAAGCACCTACGGACCCTTCACTAATTTCCCTAGCATGTGCTTCCTTAAGGTAACCAAATCATAACTAATTCTTAGATCCAAGCTTTGCTAAATATTCTTTATTACTTACTCCTGGATCCATGTTTTATCATTTCTCCTTGTTCACTATAAGCTTCTACTTGCAACTGTCCAGCCTTGTTAGAAACAATGTTTTGAGTCGATTGGCCAATGATGTAATCTACCATAAGAATTCTCACATTTAGGACTGTTGCAGCATACCTGTGGTCATGTGATCAAAATTTGGATGCTTGGCAACTGACTCATATTTATGATGGTTGCAGTGTCTCAGAGTCGTGTGATCACCTTTTTGACTTTTGACAAGCAAAGTCAATGGGGAAGCCAGACTCATTTAACAACCATGTTACTAAACAACTGCACTGATTCACTTAACAAATGTAGCAAGTAAGGTTGTAAAATGAGGGAAAACTCACTTAACAAATATCTCACTTAGCAATTTTGAGCTCAATTGTGGTTATAAGTCGAGGATTACTTATATAATTTCTAACTCACTGATATATTGTTTAATGGATGCAGTCAAATATACCAAAAACTAGAAAAATCAAAATGAAAATTCAGTCATGTTAAATATATTTTCATACATAATAGATATATTTCATTTTATATTTTATTTAACTCTGTGGATTTGGATGTGTCTCCCCCCTTGTTGAGATTTAAATCATTCAGTTACTTTTTAATATCTTATTCAACATTCATCTTGCTCATCCTGATTGCTGTCCATACAGAAGGATGCAAACAGTTGAGCAGAAATGTTTCAGATAACAATGAATTTGAAAATAACACAAACAAGAATTGTAATAATTGTGGAAGAGCTGCTTACAATGATGTTTTTTGTGTGACAGAAATAATCCAGAGAGTCATAATAAAATAACTGAGTGAATTAGAAGACCCCTCTGAAAACTATTTCTCCTTCATTTTTAAATTGATAGTATGTTCTGTCCCAAATGTATCTCCTAGTCTGATATAATCTTAACATTAATCAGTTGCATCTATATATTTTCATGGGTCAATGTCTCCTTTTGCCATTTACTGCCCTCTCTCGAGTTGTGTATCTTCTGTAGCTTCAATGATCACTGAATTTACATTCTCATGTGCTGTTAATGAGTATATTGATTAATTCTGGCTGTAGTATCAATTCTAGAGGGAAAACAATTGATACTTTCCTTCGTTTATTCTGACATAAAGCCATTGATGATTACTCACTGGCTTCTAGTTATTGAATAGAATTCTATCTGCTGTATTTGATTATTAACCGAGCAGTACCACTCTACCATTTTTATTGAATATTCAGAATATACATTATCTTTCCAGAAATAAAGATTTTAAAAAATCTAGGTGAATGCATGGTATTGGAGAGGAAATTCTACTCCAATTTATGTTTCAGATGTTGGCTATAATTCATGAGTTAAATATTACTGTGCTGCAATACTTTTACAGGATTTGCATTGCAGGATTTCGGTTTGGCTAG
>JANHFJ010002575.1:85265-99562 GCA_032468195.1 Cerberus rynchops
ACCGTGTGGAGAGTATCTCTTTTCACCTATACGAAAAGGAACAGACTTTATACACCTCAGAAGAAGCCCTTCCATAACGAAATTGTTGATTGAGAATACCTGAAGAAATAAAGTAATCTATAATCATACCCTTTTCTGTGGAGTTTAACCAACTGTGATAAGCAGTCTGTGCGCTTGAAACAGAACAGACATTATTAACACATCTGTAAGAAAACGCTGCTTTCTAATTATGTTATTTCTGCAAGGGGGGAGGATGATTTTTTTACTGCCACCTGCTGGAACTGGCAATAACCCTTTGTCATACCACAGAGGAGCAGCAAGCACTCTCACTTTAGAGGACAGTTATGGCAAGCATTTAAAATACTGTGATCCAAGACACTTACAGTAGATTAGAATTTTTTTTATTGGTGCTCTGTTGCCATAACAACATAAAGGCAGCAGCAGATGACTTAAGCTAAGCTTGCTGCTCATCTGGCAGTTAAAATGAGTACAGTTCACTTCAGAAGTTCCCCATATGGACCCTTAGTGTATAGTAATGAAGTAACCATATGGTGGGAAAAGAAATGCACAGAAAACAATTGTGCTCCAGTGGATAAGTAAACCGGGCAGAAAGTTATGGAAGTCCAGAGCAGACAGCATGGTCTGTGTGCTGGCTAGCTCTAGGTTGCTCTTCCAGAAGGGAATTCCTCCACCAGCCTTCTCTTAAGCTACTTTTTAACCTGCGTGTACAAATTGCACGATATTGAACATTTTGCAGCATCATTCATCTCCCCGGCTATCAGACTTGCATACAAATCAGCAGGGGATGGCCATTATTCTTAAAAGAAAACAAGAAATGTTTGGACACTGAGCTATTTCTGACAAGAAAAAACAAATATTTGAAATAACCCTTTTAGAAACACTTGCATCTTTTTGCATTTATGCTTGGCTATAAATAATCTTGGTATATACAACACTTTTCAGAGGGTAGGTGGAAAAGTAGAATTTACATTATATATTACAAAAGAATTTCCAAAAAAATAAAAAAAGAATTGTTTGGCACTCTCCAACCTACCCCAAAAAGCCTATAGCTCACTCTTCTGTACAACTGCCCAGTTCAGAATATGGGACTAACCAGATATTCAACTAGTAAGACAGCTTGCTAAAGGCTGCAAAGTCAATTTTGTACTACACATGCTTTATAAAAGATGAATATAAATGCATTAGTTAGACACGGTAAGCTAAATTAGAAGGTCAGGCAGGGCTGGAAGGGCTGAAAAATCACACAACCAATGACTATAATTACTCTTTTTTAAAGTCTATTAAGTGGTGTTGTTCTATCAAGGCTCAGGGGTATAAGACATGAAGTACAAGATAAAGTAATGTGTATTTATTACTCCCACAGGATCAATTTACTAGATATTTTCAGCTCCACAGAACAAAATACACAAATGCAGTCTTTGTTGCTTTCCTCAAAATTCTGGCACGTACATTTCCAAAGGAACTACTATGTTAAGAAGAAAATGTCTTTATGGGATTAGCATCTTTTCATGTGTTTTGTCATTTTGTTGTATGTATGTGCCTATCTAAAAGTATGACATTACATTTTTAAATAAGTAGTCAGTTCAATGAAAGTTATTCAATAACAGCTATTTCTCAGTGATAAAGACCTTTTATCTTATGTTTCAATCCCTGTGACCAAACTACTGAAAAAACCCTGGTCAGAAACCTGAAATCTGAAAACAACTTTGGAACAGTTTAGGTAATAATAATCTAGACTCTACTCCAAAGGTGCTTTTTTTTCAAGAAGCAACTGGACTTTCTAATTTTTCTTTGAAGATGTTTTGCTTCTCATCCAAGAAGCTTCTTCAGCTCTCTAGACTCTAGAAAGGATGTGTGTGTGTGTGTGTGTGTGTGTATCACCTTCCTATTTTTGACTTATTATTTTTATGTTCTCCAAACCCATCACACAATTTCAAACACTGTTATCTCCTGTAAATCACTGTTCTAAAGTGCTGTTTATAACTCGTTTACTTTATCAGATGGACAATCTTAATTCCTTGTAGACAGAAATTGTGCTATAAGATAAGTCAAGCTGTTTGTATTAAGCAATAACCAACCAACTACATATTGCACCAATGCTCAGAATCCTTGCTCTTGTGCTTTAAGAGAAAATGGTCCAGGAGCAAAGTGATCTGTATGGCTCTTTCTATCCTTTGTATGCTAAGGTTTTTAATCATAGATTTTAAATTGCAAAAGCTGCTACAATTAATTGTTGAGTAGACACTAGCCCACTAAGGAAAAGCCTTTTCTGCTGACCTTCAAGAAGTCCTCCTGCCCAATTCCAATATGGCTGTGTCTCTCAGCTGTCAAAATGTCTTCCTTTTAGAGTTAACCCTGATTTTGGATTTTTCACAATACCAGCATAATCTCCTCACTTGTGGTTTTAGTATAATGCCTCATGTGAACAATTTATAGTATTTTAAGTTCTGTCATATTACTATGAAAGTAGTACTGATGACCCATTTTACAAAGGAAGTTATTTCCAAGATAATAGAGGGGAAAAAAGACAACATATTGTAAGTGCACAACTATATAAGATGAATCAAGCAAACAGCAAATGAAAGGGTTCCATTAGTTCATTTTAAAGTAGAATCTCTCCAATAATTACTGTTCTCTCTCAGACTACCAAATGATAAGACATATGGCCACATAAGCTCCAGCTTCTAGAAAGAACACAACAGACTTCTAACGATAGTCAGGTTTTTAACTGACCCCATCTAAAAGATAAACACAAATTCAACCTTCAGTTTTTGCAGAATTAACCATTCTCTGAACCCACACTGTCAAATGAAGCATTCTTACCAAAGTATTATTCAATTTAACAAGCTAGCTAGCATCTGTTATTATTTTAAAGCTAAAATAGATCTTCATTTCCAAGGAGAAGAAATTGAGAATGTGTATTCTGTTGTCTAAAATGAGTCCAGAATTTCAGTTGCAACCCCCAATTCTCAATGTATGTTCAGCATGGGAATGTAAAAGATTTGTTTTTTTATTTGTTTATGTATTCATGATAATGGAATAACCAAGAAGATCACATTTATTATCAGCTTTAATCCACTTCTGGCTACATGATAGCGGTGAGGCTCTCTTCAGCATTCCAAAAATATTTCCGCTGTTACTCCCAGATTTCTATGATTGAAGAGAAAGGCTGTAGATTCAGTTTACCTGAAAAGTGCCCATTGGCAAAATCTTACCTAAATTATTGTTTTATTTTACGTACATTCAAAAAATATTATATTGAAATCTAATATATTCAGCCAATTCTTTTTAAACCACCAGTGCCTGAGTATAGTGATATTTCTTTCTGGCTTTCATATTTACCAATTTAATTTTTTAAAAACATTTCCTAGCATCTTTTACCATTTCTACAATCATAGTACAATTCTCACAATCCAGTTCATAAATATCCACATTCTTTGTTTCATTAAATGCCATTGTGTTTCCTTCATATTTCCTTCTACCATATATAGGAAATCTACATTAGGAATTGGGGACTTGGTCAACAACATTCCTTTGGGATGTTATTTTTAGCATTAATGCTAAAATGTTTAATGCTAATTTAGTATTAATTAGTATTTGTTAATTTTATTATTTATATTTAATCACTGTAGTTAATTTACCATTAACATTTATGTTAGGTAACTGGAGTTTATATGAGGTGGTGGGGTCACTAAATAGGAGCATGAGCATAAATACAGCATCTGGTTGTAGTATTCCAAATTTATTAGAAGAAGCACTAAAGACTGATTTGGTAAAATGACTAAGTCTGTTTATTTACTTGTTGAGAATGTGATAATGGAATTGCTGGATAGAAAACCTGGAATCTCTTGACCATCCCGAGGTCAGAAGTAACTCTGTATCTTCTTGAAATTTTTAAAGCTTCTATCACTACTGATAGTCCAATTGCTGAAAGAGATATGAATCCGACCTTCATGTATACATGATTCTGTGCTTTATATACTCAACGTATTCAATATTTTCTTGAATATAGCTAAGTAAAGGTAGCTGTTACATCTCTTTAAACACAGATGTATTCAATGAGAATACAGCTGCATGCAGCAAAGCTGAAGCAGATATAAACAAGCTTCATGCAGAGCATGTCCCTCTAGTACTCCAAAAGTAAATGTTGACTGTATATTGTGCTGAAGTGTTATTTGGAAAAAAAACCCCATGCATTCTAGACTTAATCATAAACACAGATACATATGTATGTGCACATATACACATTTTGCTGACCTTTGGTAAACGCTCAGGGTCACCAGGATGCCTCGGGATGACTTTCTGTAACCTTTGGAAGCCATAGTCAATGGTTGGTTCATTCAAAGCTGGAACAAGAAAAATAGTTATCAAGCAAAACTGGATTTTTCACTAAACGTTACTGAGTTCTAGAAGCTATCACAGTTCTGGAGAATCCAAAGAAATTCATTTCCTAAAAGTTTGTAGTCTACTTGTTTTCAACTTTTCCAGTGTTCTCTTATCAGAAGGAAAGGTTATGGAACTGAAGTAAAACAAAACAAGAGAAAAGGCACATCACTTTTCATTTTTATGACACATCAGATCCCATTTATATATGCAGCCATGCATATTTTCCTTATGATATTAACAATGTGCTTTCAAGAGGGAAAATGAAAGAAATTCTGCCAAAGCCAATAATACTTAAAACAAAAAAATTACAAGAAGTGTCACATATGAAGAACACAAGAGTTAAAAGTGCATATAACTAATTGCTCATATGTCAGCTCCCAAAGCTGTGTGAAACGATGATAACTTTTTATTTGGTAAATAATTAGTACTATTGATATACTTTATAAAGACTAACTTGAAATCATGGAAAATTTGGTCAATACTGTTTTACTTACTAAATATGAACATTGATGACCAACTTTCTTTTCAGAAAAAAAAACCCTACAAGCATCCTGATCAAATATGTAACATCCATTAAGCAGCATCAGAAGATGCCCGCACGATAAGACCTCAAACACCCTAAAATTAAAACAAAATGAAATTTTAGGAATCTATGGGCACAGAATAAAAGCATATTTATAACATGGCAAAATAAGAGTTTTTGCCTTTGGAGATGATTAAAATATTTTAATGTATAGATGTATAAAGTCTAAGTGCTATTGCTATGAATAAAGTAAAATAAGAGCAATGTTATTCAAGGTATGATCAAGGTGCAGTTTATTCAATTGTTTGGACATAGTGTCCATAGACATTTTCTATTATAACATGTTTTATTTCATGAACTTTTATCTATTTCCATAGGTGCTCATGTGTATTTCTAGATACTATAAGAATTTTAAATTGTTCTATGGGGTTAGAATAAGCACAGCATAGCATAAGCAGGGGAGAGCAGACAGTTTCCACAGGAGCCACAGACTGTTTCAGGGACCCTGGTGGGGCAGTAGTTAGAATGCAGTATTGCAGGCTAACTCTGCCCACAGCCTGGCGTTCGATCCTGCTCAAGGTTCAAAGTTGACTTCAGAGGTCTGTAAAAACAAGGACCCAAATTGTTGGGGGCAATATGTTGATTCTGCACATTGCTCAGAGAGTGCTGTAAAGCACCATGGAGCTGTATATAAGCCTAAATGTTATTGCTATTCAATCACTGTCCTCTACTATTGAAATATGCAATAAAATCCACTCTGAGTTAGACTTTATTCTTTGGTGTTTTAATATCAGGTGTCACAATGTTTTACATTTCAATGGGATATTTGCAATTAAGCAAGTGTCTTGCTTGGGAAATAAGCAAATAATCAGATCTTAAAAACAACACCTTCCTATTGTTCAAGAAATAAATAAAGCAGAATCCTCATTGCATTTATTAATTCTGGATTAACTTGTTACTTTATACAGCTGAATAAATGGATTCATTTATAGATTCTTGGAAGTTTTTCATTGTTTGTGGAGAGGCAACCTACTCCACCATTCTTGAAAGTGTTCCTTCATTTCCCCCAGGTCCTACTATAAATGTTTTTCCATATATAAAAAAATTAATGATTAAAAAAAAATCTTTTAGACCGAGTAACACTTTTATTTGTGTTTGTAACATACATCCATACATTAAAAACAAAGTTAACAGATACTATAAAAATACTTTCCCATTACTCTAAGTTTCAAAAGTACATTGAAAGTAGTGCTGATTTTAAAGAAGGTATTAAATTCAAATAGGTCCCAAGGCTAATGGAAGCAATTTGTGTACCAACCCAAACTGACTGGCCTACTTTTCAAAATACAGATATGATAATCTCATGATTTTAAAAGGACATTTAAATTGAAAGACTGTGAATATAGTATATAATTATACCAATAGCACCCTTTAACTTGTCAGCCTGTAAATCTAAATGGCTATCAATCATTTCTAAAGAGGAAATAAACCTTAAAATTCTTTGATTGACTGTGCTTACTTTTTATGTTTTTTTAAAAAAAGAAATGGAAAAAATGGATTAAAGTGGCCAGAAATCCATTTACAAAAATACATTATTTTACATAGGTGAGTAAAAAGCCAGTAATTATACTTCCCAAAGACATCTAAATCAAAGAAAGTACTTTCCCTCACTTATGTATTTTAAGTTGTAGGGAAGTTCAGATAAGTTTTTTTTATTAAAATATTTTTCTAAATGAAATGCTTATTGAAATAACTAATAGAATACCATTTTCATTTAAGGTAATGCAATCATTTTTGCAAATATGAGATTTAAGCCATTTTCTCCTATCTAAACAATAAACTTTCAACCTGTCTCTTGTGTGAATTAACTAAAATTATACCCAGGTGCACAAAACCTGTCTGTCTATGCTCATGCATGAGTTAAGGCACAATATTTATTATTCTTTCCATTTTATGAATTACTATTTAAGCCCTTGAGGAAGAACTTTCTTTGAGTGCAGTCAGGCTTACAAATTCTTTATGCAGTGTACTTAAAACTGTACCTTAAAAACATTCCATACAATAATAAAATAAATAAAATTGTACTTTAGATGAATTTCTTTTAATATGCTTTAGAAACAACAGTATTATGCATACAATGGAATGATCATTTTCATAATTGTGAATAGACAGAATGTATGTTCTGTTTTTTAAGAGACTTCGAAGGGTTATCTTTCTTGTTTCAATACTTTGTATCAAGAAGGGCTGTTGATGTAGCAGTAAAGTTTTCATTGTTGATTAAATAACTTATGCACAGGAAACATCTATTTCAAGGCACATTCTCATCTTGCAGCTGAATGATTGACACTTAGTATCAGCAATTAAAAGAACCTGTTCAAATATCATAGCTTGAGAAACTTGTTCAAATGTAATGGGAATAATTGAATTAGACACACTTCAACATTATTATTTTAGGAAAAATAAACACACTATAGAGGAAATATTTTGGAAATATCTCAGAGCACAGCCAGAAACAAGGCAATGCAAGTTATATTCCAAGCACTCCTGATTTCTTTTCATTTTTAATACCCTTTTTAATACTGATTGTGAAAATGCACACAATCAAAGTATCAGATTAAAAAAATACAAACGAAAGCTGTTCTTGAATATGTACAATAGTATCAAGACAATGTTTTGAATTACTAGGTAGGTAGGTTTGGTTGATTGGTTGACATTGATTTATATGACTGCCCATCTCACAACACTAACTGTGAACAACATTCATAAAGTTAAAAAAACACACATGATAAAAAATAATGGTGCCAGCAAGATAATATAATAGAGCTTCATAAGTGACTATCTGGATCTTGATGGGGAACAATAGGCTTGGAACTGAATCTTGGTAAGATGGAGTGGCTATGGATTGACTGAAGGCACCTCTGTATCCATGGATTTATCATCTTTGGTCCTGGATGGGGATGTATTGCCCCAGATATACCCAGCACATAATCTGGGAGTCATGCTGAATTCATGTCACTGCTCAAGGATCAGGTATCACTTGTAGGTAGGGAAGCCTTTGTTTAACTTCATGTATACATCAGTTACACCCTTTCCTAGATGAAGAAAACCCTTCTTTCAGTCACTCATATGCTGGTAATTTCTTGTAGGAATATTACAATATGCTCTACCTTTCAGAAGTATCTAGATATTGCAACTGGTTCAGAATATGGTGGCATGAGCAGCTTTGAGTTGCAAATGTAGCAACTCTGCTATGTGAGCTGTATTCAGTGCCAATTTTCATCCAATTTAAAATGGTGGTTAGGAGCTTTAAAGCCCTTCAGGCCATGGGCCTAGGTTATCTGAGGAACTGTCTCATCCTAATTATATTGTCCTATCCCACCTGATCTGACAGGGAGGATATTTTAGTGATCACATTGGTTAAAGAATTCCACATTGGCAAGATCCAGGAAGACAGTCTTCTCTGCTGTTGTGCCCAGCCTTTAATCCCAGAGGTGAAGCAGGCTCCTATTCTTCTGGCCTTCAGAAAGTGTGTTAAAATTGGCATGTGGGTCAAAAAGCCATATGCAAACTTGGGGATGGTTGGTGTTGAGATGATGTTCTCTCCAGCTTTTTAACTTTTTAACTTTTAATATTTTAATCCCAACCTTTTAAATTATGTTCTGAACTTACTTCTTATTTATGTTTTTTATACTATGATATCATTTTTATTGTAAATCACATAGAGTTACTAAGGTGAGATCGGTAATGTAGAGATAGAATGAATGAATGAATGAATGAATGAATGAATGAATGAATGAATGAATGAATGAATGAATGAATGAATTTTTTTGCAGCCCTGGAGCTCACCAAGAATGGATAGGGTCTAAAAATCGAGTCCTTTCATTTTAGTGTTTGGAGATTTAAGCAGTAATCTGAGAGCTTTAAACTTTTTTGATATTTAAGGTAGTCATTTCACTCTTTAAAACTCCAAAACAGATCCTGGCTTCATCTACTTCTGAAGTGTAATATTTAGTTAGCACAAATAACAGTTTTGCTACCTGGGGTGTTGCACAGTTGCATTCTCAACTAATCTATAAGGTTCAAACCCAGGGAAACTTGTTTCAGGTTTTCATATTAAATATGCAAAGAACAAATAAAGCTGTATACACACCATATTTTTTTCATGTTCTCTACCATATTTAATTCAGTGCATTAAATTTTAGCACCGTCACATTTCTATCAACTCCTATAGGTTGCATAACAATTTGGGTCTATCTGGCATAAAGCCATCCCAATAGAAAACATGCAATTTTTCTTTTACATACATATATACATACATGCATATGTATACATAAATCCTTGATATTTTTTCCTATCCTTTTCATTTAGGAACCATCTCAAAGAAGGCAATAGCAAATCAATTCTTCTCTAGCAGAAATTGTTAGTCACTTATTAAAGAAACTGATAATTGCCTCTTAAAATTACTATATACAATTACTACCTGCACTATTACAAACAGACATGCATGACTGAGAATAGTTCAGCTACAAGAAACTTGTTTTTTAATCATTTTTAAACACAAAACAATACTGATTGTGTATGAAGAAAAGCAAGCTAGTACCCAACCAATATAATCCTCCTTCAAATTCTTAGCATTTTCTTAACCAAAAATGCAAAACAAAATTCATCAAAATCCACTTTGCACACACATCTTCAATTGAAAACATATATCCTGAGAATCTCCCATCTAAAGAACTTTTAAATAAAGCCTTAATTTAAAAAAAATAAAATGATACTATTTTTGTGATGATGATTATAAAGATAATTTATATATCATAAATTGTATTTTTTTACTTTAAGTAATTGGCAATGGAAGTAGCTGTCGAAAATTCTACAAGGACTGAATCCATCATTGGATGTTATTAAACATAACTTGTATCAAATATTTATGAATTGCTATATTTAAAGGAAATTTCTAAGATGAAATTATAACTAGAAAAATCTATGCAAGAACATCCTATCCTCAGAATCAAGTTACTTAAACTCTTAGTTGCAATATGAAGAAAGAAATGTAGCTCTAAATCAATCTGAAAGAAGAGTGTATCTGGTAAGTTTTGTTACAAATTCTTTTAAAAATATAAATATATTACATCAAAAAGTCCCTACAATTTTAAAAACATGTAAACTCTGAGACATTAATACTAAGATTTATAAATAAAAATTTTGTTTTTAAATGAAGAGGTTTTATTTTATGAATAGAAAGCAACTGTGATTAATTTACCATGATTTTATATTATAAAGAATTTAGTCTTGTTTTTTCATATCTAACATTTCCTATCTTTCAAAATATGCAGGTTTACTTTTGGAATACATTATGTTTAATACAATCCAGGCCTTCTTCAAGCAACTACATGCTTCCAACTTCATCTTCTGTGGTTGCAGAATATAGTCATACTAAAAAAAAGTATCACAAGGCATTGTAATACTAATCATGTCTTCAGCAATCAGCTAGGAACATGACAAAGTATTGTTTAGCTATTCTATATAAAACATAGAATATGCACACATATGCTGTTGTACAAAGTACAAACATACTTTGCTGACTGTGAAGGAGCCTTATCAAAGCAATAATCCTTGATAAAGCATTTAAAGAATTCAACTGCTGCTGTTTCATTCATTTTACTGATTCTAAAAGAGGAACTTCTGGACACTGGTATATATTCAATTCTTGGAAACAACCAGCAGGACTAAAGAATGACAACCTTACTACCCTGAAAATGACTAAAAGGTACATTTAAATTAGTTTAAATAAAAAATAATAACTTGTCTTATGTTCCTAGAGGAATGGATGTGAAATTCTGGAGCTTCCAGTAGCCTCTAGTACCAGCAATAATAGTCACTCTGGTAATTGTCCAGCTGATGTCCTCAACAGTTTTAACAATAACTGTTATCGGGAGGAGGAAATCATAACAACCTGCCTGATAAACATGTTTCCTTGCCCTAACACCCTGGTGAGCACCGTGACACTCTACTTTTATCATCCAGGGTGTGCTCAGAATGAGCTTAGAACAGCAATTGCCAGGAATAGGCAGGCGATAAACTGCATTGATTTAACACATCTTGTTTTCAATCATGCTCGGATTTTCTGAGCACGCATTTTTCCTGTACTTCAGCTTGTAGCTTTTATCTGACGAGCTGATCCCTTTTCAGTGGAAAATGAAAAGGTCGCACAATAAGACACGGTTTACTGGAACTCCAACATGCATCGGAGAAAGTATTTTAGATAAATACTGGCAGACCTACTGAAACTGAATTTCAACACCACAATTGCTTAACAACAATACTTATTACTCTCCCAGAACAAGCCTACAAGCATCTTATACCTGACAGCAGGTGTTAGAGTTAGAGGCAGCAGCTGAAAAAAAACCCTTTATCTAAGTCTTTTTAAAGATGAAATGCTCCTTTGATAAACTTTTATAAATGTCCATAAATCCAGGGAAAACTAACTCTTTTTTCAGCTGTATTCACATATTCCTTTGGCCCCATATTCTGCGAGAATAAAAGGGGAAAGCTATTTTTTTATTTCATAGAAATTGAACCTAAGTAATGATCAGCTATGAATGCTTAGGCAAAAAGTATTCTCTAAGGCAGAAATGGAAGCATGCCTTTTGGTAATTAACACTGCTGATTTATTTAGAATCAGACAGCAAGTCATGATTCAGTTTTATAGAACATTTCCTTACCAGGTCATGATATCTAACATCTGGTTAGCATCATCTATCTTGATTAGCTGAAACTTTCCCATCTACAGGATATCAAGCAAAGCTTTCTTATCTGAGAAGAAGGGCCAAAAAATATCTCATATTACTAGCAGCAAGCCAGGCTGCTCTTGTAAGCTAGCCTCAGAATTTTTCAAGAGAGACATAAAGGAAAAGCAAGTCAATTCCCACAAGGACAGAAACCATGCCTTGCACTGCTAGAATCGGAGAGACAGCAAAACATGAACAAAATGGGAAAAGGCCAAGGATACATCTGCCTGGTTTTCTATATTCTGTGGTATTATTTAGAGACATTCAAGGTCTAGACTCACTGATGCAGCTGCATCATTCAGAATGAAAATCAGTCTCTGATTATTTGCTTACTCTGTGATTCAATCTAACCGGATTAACCAATTCAACTGTGGTGACCAATTAAGATTTATTTACAAATGTTCTTGACACCATGTAATATATACTGTCCTAATATCATCAAAATCAAAATAATAAATACAATAGGCCAATTAATATTTAAGAAAGTTCAGGGCAGGAAGTTATTTGCTCTAACCATCTGGGATGATTAATATTCTATGGCTTTCAGCATGTTGGGTTTGGTAATGCAGCATTTTAAGAAAGGACGTACTTGTACTAAAAAGGTGACTCGTGGAAAATATCTCTGAGATATTTTATATTCATTCATACATTCAGGCTTCATAGAGCAGATTTAAACTTAAAATATGATGTATGAGTACATTAACTAGGCTGTTCAGATCTAAACATAGAGCAATGTAAAATCAATAACTAGACTTAACCTGGGCTCAAGTCAATGAGAGCTATGTCACTGCATAAAGTGTGAATTTAGGAAGCTTCATAATTTTTCTAGAGTAGCCTATTTCACTGGCTAATTTTAATGCATTCTAGACTCTGAACCGGAGAGATGATTTACACAAGATATCCATTAACCAATGGTCACAGAATGAAAAGTGACATATGTGTCAATGGATCAGACAGACAGAACATCTGTGTTAGTTTGCATCATCTCAAAAGTGTGAAAAGTGAGAGAAAATCTACAATCTGTAGATCTGTAAATTGTAAAATGTTCGACGATTGAAGGATAACTGAATTCCAACTCACTTTTTATGAACAAAGTCAATGGGGAAGCCAGATTCACTTAACAACCATTAACTAACTTAACAAGTGCAGTGATTCATTCAACAACTGTGACAAGAAAGGTCATTAAATGGGGCAAAATTCACTTAACAAATGTCTTACTTAGCTACAGAAATTTTGGGCTCAATTATGGGACTGTGGCTGCATACATTTTGTGGCGTCCAAATTTCAGTTATAGATGTGGCTGCTATAAAATGTGAATAATAGGGAACTAGCAGTAAAACTAATGGATTCTAAGAGGAGGGAAAGCAAGAGAAGACAACTTTTCCAGGCAGCTAATAAAAACCATCACAAATGAATATCTGCAATAAAAGCTGACTTTGAGTAGCAAAGAATCTGTAATGCTTTGTTACAGAAATCTCCAGAAGAGGCTGTCTTTATCAATGTTTTTTCTTTGTCTGAAGAAGAGAAACTGAGATTGTGTGGTTTAGTTAATCTTTCTATCATCATCTATTCTTATTTCTGGCAGCTATTAGCAAATCTTTCCAAAGAATGAAGACAATTACAATAATTTCAACCAGCATAAAAACTTTGGAAGACAACATAAGAGTTGTCATAGAGAAAGGACAATATACGTATATCTTGGATAGGAAAAAAAATATAGGCATAAAAAAGATTGTTAATTATGCAAATAGTAATACAATGACTTTAAAAACCCCACGAGCTGGAATGCTGACAAACATGAGAATTTATCAGAAAATTAGTGTCTCACTCTGATACTTACTGTGAAATTCAATGTACCGTACATGCTTACAGGAACATTGGTGGCAATGTTTTCTCTGTTAATCTCTAGAGAAAATACCCAATTTGTAGCAGCATTTTCCTGTCTCTATACTGCAAATAAATTGTAATTTGATTAAATGTAAATGAAACTGACTTATTTAAAACAATTTATGGTAAGAAATGTCTGTCACTTGACTCCGATTTTAATTCAAAAACAGAATCAAAGGATGGATTTGCCACCTAAGAAAGAATCAAATTTATTTGTAAAAACAAATAAGAGATAATATTCCTGAGGCATGAATAACTTAAAGCCCTGTTTTGCCAATATTTTCAACTATATCCTACAGTACTTTACAACTTTTAAACAAACGTATGTCAAGATGTGAATACTAAAATTAGCATGATGTTATCAACATGTTTTGTCTCCCCTCACCCCCTGTGGTTTGCAGTGGATGATATAGAACTGAACCAATAAAAAAAAACATTGGAGCTTCCCTGTTTTGAATGTGTCAGCAGCTAAGTTGTCAAACTTCTCAGCCTTTTCTCATTGGAAGCAGATGTGATAGTTGGATTACAGGTGCTAGCCCAGCACAAAGCAACACAATACTGCAATGTATAATGCAATACAGTACCGATGTGCTGGACTATGTCCTTGTCATAATGGTTCCTAATCAACTTGCAATAGTACAATCAAGATCAAGTGAGATACTAATATCACTCTATAAAGCCTTAGTAAGACC
>JANHFJ010002575.1:111036-121608 GCA_032468195.1 Cerberus rynchops
CAGTTGACCTAGGGTCCCTGATATGACCCACCCTAAGGGACATGGGCTTTGGTATGTCCCATTGGTCAAATGGATCAACTCTCCCAACGGAAGGAGAAGGGGCATTGGTCCTTCTCTTCGTTGGGAGAGGTGATCCATTCCCTCCCTATACTGGGAAGGACCCGGGTCGAACTGGGTGATAATAAGAGAGAAAGAGAGAGAACAGACATCATCTTATGGAACTTCGCAAAAGAGGGGGAAGAAGGGCAGTATTAGCCTTTTTATATTGCTGCTCCATCATAAATCACTGGCGGAAGTGAAATCCCATTGGTCAACTGGATCGCCTCTCCCAACGAAGAGAAGGCGCGTATCAGGTAGGACCAATGCCCCTTCCCTCTCAGCCCATTTCACCTTCATAAAGTTGCTGGCATGGAGAAAATACGATGTGGGATCATTACATATGTGACTTTGAGTTGCACAAAATAAAACTGAGATATAAAGCTAGTGATATAGATATATTTAAATTTTGTAAAAAATATATATTTGATTATGTTATTCTACTTGCTGCCTGTATTCAAAATATAGCCCAATTGAAGAAACCGCAGTTTCTCTTTTCTTTTTTAAATGTGATTTAAAAAAAAAAAAATCATGGTTACTATGACAATTTAATTGGAGATTAATTGAAAACTCAAGTATCTGTGTTTTCATACACAATGAGTAAGGCAAATTATGTTCTGATTCACTCTTCCAAGTGAAAAAGGTTGCAATTATGTTACAGAACCTATTTTAGAAATATATGTTTAACTAATAAATAGGTAGCCCAAAATCATTTTAAATCAGCATATTTAACATGTATCTCCTATTTTCCACATGTTCAATTGTCAGAAGTCCTATTTTATTTAATGAAGTTCACACCAGCATAACATTTTAAGAGAAATGACTTGATAATCAGTTTCCATTTCATGCGTATAAATACTGCAATTACAAAGCCTGAATACGTGGGAAATAATATTATAATATTTACAATGCAAGTTGTGAAATAGGAAAAGAACATTATTTCAGAAATGAAACTTTGTTCTCAAATATGTCCTTAAATATAATTGTTATTCTTATAGGGGCAGGAAGGCATCAAATAAGAATATTTTAAAACTTCCTTCCATCAGTTATTTAGTTGTATTTAGCTGTATTTCATTCTGGGCTGCAATGATAAGTGAATGAAATTTATTTCTAGGTGCTTTTTTAGATTTAAATGTCATGTAACGATCATTTCAGCAACCCAGACAAGATAAAAATGCATTAATTCTAAGATTTTAATAAAAGTTACTTGCTTATACAGACACAGTTTTTTTGTTTTGAAAAAAGTCCCAACTATGTTAAACAAAGAATAATATCTACTATAACTGAGATTCTTTATTATCCATGCTACAAACAGAATCCTCTCCTAAAACCTATAGCAATTAACAAGTTAGCAAGTCTTACTTGTCAATCAAATCCCTGGGCAATTCACAATGTTGTTATGCAGTTCACATTTTTATAAACATGTTAAAATGATCCATAATGGATATCAAATAACTATAACATAGATACAAAACTCTTATGCACTTGCTGTAAATGTTTATTTTCCTTTTGTAATGCTGTATTTTGCCATTTTTGTCTTGGTGTTGTTTCTTCAATCAAAAAACAATAAAAATATTATGGGCTTAATCCTGCAATCACAAAAATCAAATCAGGACGCTTTAACTTATTTTGGTTTGCATATCTCTTAGGGAAAGCTCCTTAGAAGTGCTTCTAAAAATGGAGGGTGCACTTATGTCTGCAAAAAATAAGTATGAATATTCATTGTGACAAATGCACAGCTAAGAACTGTCCAGTGCTTTTGGTGTGGATATAATTCATAAATATTAAAATAATATTTTTAAGGAAATAGCACAGTTGTATCATGTAATATGGAACAGAGCATCAAAGGCCTTAGGAAACACATAATCAGATAATATAATTTTACATAGCTGATGTAAATACAGACACCTGATTGATTTACTTATTGTCAGCATAATGTTGTAATTGTTCTATGTAATAACAGGATATTTGAACATACGAAGTTGTGATAGGATGTCAGGTCCATGCCCATTTAGCCTAGAATTCTAGTATTACTATAACTGAAAATAATTCTCCAAATAGGTTTGGTAAAATAAATGGACATTCTGAGAAATAAACCTAAATGCATTGTCTCAGCCATTTCAGTGGCAGCACCTAATAGCATGCCAGATTGGTTAATCTCTTGAAGCCCTATTCTGTTCCCTATTTTTTCCATGTTTCTGCACTATATAGATCAGCATCCATAGCTTTTCATAGTGTCCGTAATTTCTGATGCCTGACACGTCTCCAAATCGAACTGCCAGTATAAATGGCTAATGTCTGAAGATATACATATCCAGGATCTTTGAATATGTCATTAGACATTAGCACTGACAATCAGAAGGAATTTCTCTCCCTTCTGAGATCTCCATATTTGGAGAAATAGACATAAAATGTTTGTCCCTCAAAATTAACAATCATAAAATATACTAGCCTGCATCATGTACATTTTGTAGCATGTGTCTTTGGGACGGGTTTATGCCTCATGTGTACCTCCACGTTAAAGTTGCTTCTAAAATTGCCATTTTCATTGGGCTACGTAATTGCACGAGGGAACAACTGATAGGAACATATATTTAAAACATTTTGTAAAATGGACTTTAAGGGGTGATATAAAAAAGAGAGGAAAATTGCACAGAGCAATTAAAGAAAAAAATAAACAAGATATGAATATAGTGACATCAGAATATAAAGTCATTCTCTTATTTTAAAAAGCGGGGACTGAGAATTAAATTGTTATGGTCATCAAAGATACCGTAGTTCACATTAAAGTGAACTATAGTTTCTGATGTTGGAAATAACCATTTATTTATCAGGAGTGATAGATGTCTATGGGGATTGTCAGTCATCCAGGTCATGTTTCCCCAAAGGTATTTTTTCAAATGACAACTGGACTTTATTTTTTCTTGAAGATGTTTTTTTTTTCCCTCATCCAAGAAGTTTCTTCAGTTCTTAGATGAGCTTCTTGGATGAGAAGCAAAATGTCTTCAAGGATAAACAAAGTCCAGTTGCCATTTGAAAAAGCACCTTTGGGATGATCAGGACTGACCGTTACTCCTAATTAGATTATTTGCAGCACTGCAGGTATGTTCACAGGTTTGTTTTTTAAATTATTTATTTCATAAATAAAGACATAAATATAAACTGGGAAAACTGATACATGTCACAAGTGTCTCTAAAGCCCTGGTTGTTTAAAATGTGAAGAATTAGAAAGCATTCCCTTTGTTCCTATACCACATCTCCTAAAAGAAAGAAAACTGGCTATAAACCAGACACAGTTACTGGATATTAATTTGCAGAGACCACCTACCTCACTCCAGACCAGCATGGTGCCGAATATGACCTGTAACCCATCAAAGAAATTGTCTCCTATGATGATGACAGTGGCACCTCCCGTAGTCCATCCTTCACTCGGACTGATGGCTTTGATACAGGGCGTAGCTGCTTTCCAACACACATGAAAAAAAAACAGAATTTGGCTGTCAGAATGGGATTTTAATGATAAAAGACCAGGGGGAGAGAGAGAAAACTTTGATTGTCCCTCCCCTTTCTAATATGAAGATCCCTTTCTGGGTCTGGCTCACACTGTCCCCCTCTTTTGCAGGCGAAAGATTTCTAGAACAGGATTCTTGAGAATGATTCTCCATCAATTTTTAATTTTGTTCCTATTTTTTTCTCTTTAAAAGATAATCTTATTTGGCAGCCCATTGACAGAAAAGAGCGGACTTGCTGGTTGAAGACTGACTGGCTGGCTGGAGAAAAGAGTGCATTCTTCAAATTCTTAGTTCCTGCCTGTACAAAATATGACCCTGCCTTCTTCTTTTGGGGGATTCATCATAAAGGACTTGGTAAACCTGCTTCATGATTATAATGTTTTTGATGGAAAATAGCCACCATGTATCATTATATTTAAATAATTTTGGCACTTCGCAGTCATGAAAATCTATACACAGCATATTTGGAAACACAGCAGATCTCTGCAAAGGTTTAGAGGGGAAATGGATTATCTTTTAAAAAGATATCATTACATATCAGAAAATTAAGCCACAGTCCTATTTTAACCATATGTTTGTTAGCAGTAGCGTACATTTTAATCAATCCAAAAGTGGTAGGCTTTATAACATTGATTAATTTTTGAAAGGATGAAACTTAATTACCAAACACCTAAACAGAGCACAAAAATCTATAGTTAACACTAGAAAATTTCTCTAGCCTAGTTATAATGAAATTGTACAATCCTAGAGTTAATCTAAAAAGTGGCAGCATGAAGTAAATGACCAAGAACTGAGCAACTTCCATCTATATATCCTTTTTAACTTTTTACTTTAGCCATTATGGCATAAGCGATGTCTGTGCCATTTGGGGTATATTTTTTGGTTCAAAAAATACTAGATTTTTTTTTCAAGGCTTCACCTTTGCATCTAATTCAGAGATGGCCGTGTTTTGTTATGCCAAGGCTGAAAGATGACTCACTGTTATTCTTTCTTTTATCTATCTTATTCTCTGCATGACTGCCATGTTAAGCACATCTTCATGGGCAAGTAAAAACCTGCCTGTGGAAAGGAACATTCTTAAATTCGTTTATGGAAGTAAGCAATTGGGTCCTTCAATGAGCAGGATAAACAAAGTCAAATGCATTCCCTGGTGAATGACACATCCATATAAATTTCCTAGAAGTATTAACTAAACAGCTTGCTTTTGTCTTTTTCCAGGTTATTTTTTCAAATTCCCAGTGTAGCCTAAATTCTGGAATTTCCTTGATTATCTTCCATCCTAGCACTACTTCTCCTTCAAAATAAAGCAAAAATTAACTGGAAAATACTAGAAGATCAAATTTCTCTTCTCTGCATATTCCCGAAAACTGCTCTGAATCACTTAGGGATTTCCTGAAGAATATATATTGTGTGGATGAGAATGAGGAGAATGAGTAAGGAAATTCCTTTTATGTATATGCAAATCTGCTCATGCTGGATTGAGCTACTGCATATCTCAAGAGAAGATATAACCATCTTGTTCCAAGATGATCTTCCCTGTCTCTATAAAATGTGACAAAGTCTTTAAGAGTTGACATTGTGTTGTGTTGTATAATGACTATTTGCAAGACTTTGGTAGACCATGTGTTTAAACTAGACTTGAACCCAGATTCCTACTGTCTAGTATTTAGACATAGGCATTTAGATATGGCAGCTGACCTAATAGAATTGTCATTGATAGGTGTACACTTTCATGCACATGCATGCCTGCGCACACATACTCACACAGGATGATTGCCCTCCAAGCAAAGAGAATGACTTTGAGCAACTTCAGGTATTTATATCCAAATACAAATGGATATGGGGAGAATGATACCATTGGGGCCCAAGTTCAATCTCATTTATGTACACAATTATAATCATGAGAAAGGTTCTTCTTCCCAGACCAGACTCAATTCCAGTTTTTTTTTAAATGAGACTACTGACCCAGGACACAGGGTTTCTCTGAAGATAAATAGGCTTCAATGGATTTTGCATATGCAGGAAAATGGTAATAGAAAATACATGATTTGTTTTTATACTCAGGCTTTATTTTAAAGCAGCTGTTTAATATGAAATTGTTTGTTGAAAAATGTGAAATAAGTCATTTGTTCCTTTCCTTTTCATACAGTATATATAAATACAGACAGACAGAAAATAAATAGAAATGTAAATAAATATTAAGCAGGCAAAGAACATACCATTAATAGATTATTTAAACATTCACTGTTGAATGGTTGAATGTTTCTTTCTGTATTCTATCATTGTACAAAGGATAAAGCATGCATGCATCTGTGTGTGTGTATGTGTGTGTGTGAATAAAACATTAAACAATTAGAGTAGAGTAAAATATAATCAAAATAATTATGATTTTTTTCTCCCTAGGAAAATGCCACTCTCTTTTTTCCCTAAATTACCATACAGCTAGTTAAGAGCAAGTTGTCAATTAACTACATCATGATATTCAGTGTGGGGTTTTTTCTGGAGGGGGTAGAATTCTTTAGATATAAGAACATAAATAATTTGCAGAAGCAATCGAGAATTATATTTTTGAAAGACAATCTTACAGATCTAAAGAGTTTAATAATCTCTTCACCATTATTCACCAAATCTAATGATCATAGAACAAATAATGCTGAATATTTTGATGGTTTCTCTATCAGTATCATATAATTACTGTTTGTGAATCTAGGAAGGAAGTAAAGAAGAAAAGAAATAGGCCTATTAGATAAGCCCATTCCTAACTGATATACCCAACTGGGTTTCAGAGGGAGCTTGAGGTTGTTCCAGAATATGGTCTACACAGTCCAAACAAAGCCTTGGTGGTTAGATGGCATGGAAGACAGGACATGGCCTTGAATTGGATTAGATTGTGTCTGAGTAGTCTCTCCATGCACATGGTTCCCACACTCTTTGTGGTATATAGAGGAATTGAGAAATGTAAAGAGGCTAAGAGATGCCTAGAGCACTGTTACAGAGAATGAAGACAATTAAAGCCTACCTTGTGGTGGTAAGGCTAGTAAAACATGATTAATCTTATTGCATTAACAGCTACCCATTCAGCAGCCCCATTTTTGATGACCTGATCCCTTCTCAGAGTTCATCTATAGAGTCACTGTGAGGATTATGTTGTGCAGCTAGGAGATAAAGTTTCTTGCATCTGCTCTACATTGGACTCCAACTTTAGGCAATGGTTAAAAAACAGTTTAACAACCAATTGTGTGAGCCCGCGTGTGTGCCAACCGTGCTGCTGTGCAGCTTTAAAACTGCAGCAATTCAGCTTACCAGAGGCAGCTCTGGTGAGTAGGAAGGCTGCGGAGGCACGGAAAACAGCTGTGCCGTGCGATTCAGTTGAGCAAGAAAGGGAAAAAAAGAAGGGGATATAGGACAGAATAGAGTGAGGGCAGGTGAGTGGGTCCAACTGATTGCTGCAATTACCAGTTCAATAGAACCGGTGAGACCAGGCAGCAGCCCACCACTGACTTTAGGGCAATGCTACAAGGACTAAGACTTGGAAGTTTATATGGAGGGAGTTTGATCCCTTTGCACCTGGAGAAGTGGATAGCGCTCTTGCAGCTGCTAGTTTGGCTACCTCTGTGTGAGATTCATGTTGCTTCTGGCTGGTTAAGGCTGCCAAGGGAGTGTGATTACGTCTGGATGGTGGTGAATAATTATTTGAGGGACGGGGTGATTTTATTGGCTTTCAAATAGGCATTGGTGTGCCCTGTCCTGAAAGGGCCATTTCATCCAGTCTACAAATTTCTCTTTTGGGAAAAGGTTGAGAAGAAGGTGGTCGTATGGCAACTGCAGAGGACTTTGAATAAAGTGGATTATCTGGACCCTTTTCATTCAGAGTTCAGAGTGGGTTATGGGAGTGACACAACATTGATCACACTATTATACTTGATGGGAGTAGAATGGGGACAATGTGTCCATCCTCACTCTTCTTGACTTTTTAATAGCTTTTGATATCATCTTCTAGACTTGTTTTGGGTGTTGGGAGAAGACAGTACTCTGTTGTGCACGTTCTCTTTCTTCCTCCAGGATAGTTCAGTCTTGATAGGGGAGAGAAATCCAGTCTGTAGCACTTACCCATTGCTAAATGAAGATGACATTTGCATATTCAATGACAATAAATGAACATAATAGAGGTAAGCCTCTGCTTCCATTTGGGGCCACTTGCATCTGTTATTTCTTTCATTGTTTATTTCAATAGCAACTGTGTTCATTGCATATGTATCCTTAGCATGCTGACTCTTGGCTCTCAAGTTTATGGGTATAATTAAGAAGTTCAAATCCAACATCGGTAATCCAAGTGGGCCAAGTTCAGCCGGAAGCCCATCTGTCCCATGTGTTTTGGCACCTTTTTGTCTCTTGATTGCTTCAGTCAATTCCATCATTGTAATCCTTTCATTCAACATGTTTTTCACTAGTTCTGGCACCATTGGGAGGTTAGCCTTTTCTAAATATCGTCTTATATTTTCCTCAGAAGTAGCCTCTTCATCATAAAGTTTTGCAAAGAATTGTTGGATCACTTTCTTTTTTCACTATTTTGATATTGAAGATTCCCTTGTTTGTCAATTAATTGGTGGATCATTTTCTTTTGCTTTTCTTACAATGAAAAATATTTCTCAACATCACATATGTAGAATATACAATAAAATGCAAATTGAACCTCCAACCTTAATTACTACACCTAAGTTGCAGAACCATTCTGTCCAGGACATCCCACCACATCCGGGAGAAGAGGGATCTCCTTCCTAAGAGCATCAAATTTTCCAAATGGCTGAAGCTTTATAGATGTTGTATTGACCAAAGTGATTTGTACACATCTTGTGCCAGTTCAGAATCAGTTTTGATTGCAATTATATTTGAAAGCTGGGTTTTTTTTCTTACTTGTGGGTGTGGGTGGGTGTGGGTGTGGGTGTGTGCTTGGTTCAGAGATGGTTTTGTCTGAAACTAGAGTAATCTGGTTTTTACATTTTCAGTGTTGATGTTATGCAGTATTTTTCGGTGTATAAAGCTCTCCGGACCATAAAATGCACATTAGTTTTAGAGGAGGAAAACAAGAAAAAAAAAATCTGCTTCTGTCTCCCAGCATCCATCCAGTATTCATCCGGCTAGTGTCCTTGCCACAAACAGCAAATATCCTGATCCGTTTCAGCACATTATTACAGCCCCAGCACATGGCTCGTTAGGGCTCTGTTCCATTGCTTCTACCCACCACCAGTAAGCTGAACAACAGCTGGATCACAATCTCCTGTAGTCCCACCAATCAGTGGGCTGGCCGACCAGAAATGCTGTCATTGCTGCCTCCTCCATGTCTGCTGCCTCCACCGGGAACGCTGGAGCATTCGCTGCCAAGCAGCTGGTTGGTGTTGAGTCAGCTTCCCAGAATACTGCCGATTGGCTGTTCTAGGTGGTAGGGATCACCAATGCTGATCGCCAAATGGTGGTGGCGGCAAGCGTCATTGAGCTGCGGCAAGAGGCAGCGGCAAGAGGTGGTGGCGAATGGCGGCGGAGATCCCCACCACCTAGAACAGCTGACCAGTGGTATTCCAGGAGGCCAATCCAACTGCCAATCAGCTGCTTGGCAGCAAAGGCTCCAGCATTCCCTGGCAGCAGTGAACAATGGTGGTGGTAGTGACAGGCAAAAGCCACTGCTGCACCAACACACACATCCTGCCACAATATTCACTCCATAAGACGCAGACATTTCCACCCACTTTGTGGGGGGAAGAGTG
This sequence comes from Cerberus rynchops, assembly GCA_032468195.1. Classification (NCBI taxonomy): domain Eukaryota; kingdom Metazoa; phylum Chordata; class Lepidosauria; order Squamata; family Homalopsidae; genus Cerberus; species Cerberus rynchops. The sequence goes on from JANHFJ010002575.1 coordinate 120,407, forward strand.
CATTTTATAGACTGAAAAATACAGTATCTCCTTTGCATAACATTCTAGATATTTTGAAACAATCTGTGCAAGATTAGGCAATTTCCCCTTGTCTGCTAAATACATTCACATTTCTACCAGATAAAATGTTCATTGTGCTCATTTTTAATGTTCATATATGGGTATGTGTACAGGTGGTTCTCAACTTATGGCCATTTGTTTAACGAATGTTCAAAGATACGATGATGCTGAAAAAAAACTTTCAACCAATCCTTGCACTTATGACCATCACAGCATTCCCATACTTACTTGATCAAAATTCAGGTCCTTAGCAACCAGCATATATTTGTGATGGTTACAGTGTCCCAGGGTTCACCTGACTGCAAACTTCCCAGTCAAACAAAGTCAAAGATTATAAAATTTGACACAACACAATAATTGCATCACTTAGTGACAGACGTTCCAGTCCCAAATGTGGTTGTAAATCAAAGGCTTTGTGTGTGTGTGTGTGTGTGTGTGTGTGTGTGTGTGTGTGTGTGTGTGTGGCATTGTTATTATTATTATTTGAAATATAATTAAACCACTACGAATATGTCTTTGGAAAACTACTTTCCGTAGGAGGTAGTGCTTTCTTGACTTCACCAACTTACTTTATTTGCAAGGGAGCAACATCCCATTTTCCCAGCAGCCATTAACAACTGAGATGATTAGGGAATTAGGCAGATAGATCTGACATCCAGTTCGTATTGCATGGATTGTGAAATAGATATGTTTGTTCATTAATTCGATAATGGAAGTATTCTGATGTGAGACGAGAGACGGATATAATGTGTTTATTCTGAAGCCTCCAACTCATCTGTAGCTAGTCTCCAAGAAGCCAGAAAGAGAAGGATATTGTACTGAGACGCTTGTTCAGGTCAGACTGAGTCAGTCACAATATCAGATGTTCAGACAAAGGAAGAGGATAACATTTGCTGATATTTGAATTGAATGCTTGTTTTGGATCTCTAATGAATCATCACCAGAGCTTTCTATATAGGTGTCTTCATCGCCATTGACGTTACATAATAAGGATCATTTAACGTGCAATGAAAGAGAGGCTACCTATATTATATCTAGGAACTGCTAGCAATAATTCTTAGCTTCCCTTAAAGCAGTGGTGGAATTCAAATGTTTTTACTACTGGTTATGTGGGCATGGCTGGGGGGGTCATGTGACTGGGT
>JANHFJ010002575.1:160921-173693 GCA_032468195.1 Cerberus rynchops
AAATAAATAAATAAATAAATAAATAAATAAATAAATAAATAAATAAATAAATAAATAAATAAATAAATAAATAAGTTAATTATTGGGGTGGCTGTCTATGGTGGGGGAAGAGCTTTCTCTCCTGGCCAGCTGCAAGAGGCTTCACTCTGAATGTGTGGAAAGAACTGTCAGCACAAATCCTGGCATCTAAAGTCCAGACAACTGCTTGCCACCAAGCGGTGGTTTGTACTGGTGCCAAAACGGATTTGGGAAGATAAGCAAATAGGACATTAATTCTGCCAAAGAAAAAATTGGAAAGGGAAAAGCGCAGAGGTTTGTATGTTGAGGATAAGCACTTGATGGCTCTCCTGTCAACAGTCCATCATTTAGCTTGCCAACTATGAAGGGCATGGACATTAGATCCCTTTTGCCCTAAACTGGCCCTGCCGGGTGGAATGCAGGCAAAATCCTGAGATCCCTCTGCTGCTTGCTGACATGGAAAGCTTGACCATCTGTCAGGAGGCAAAGATGTCCCTGTCAACTGATGCCTGCCCAGAGCCTCTGACAGGCCCTTATGAGGCGAAGTCTCTCAGAAGCCCTTGTTCTTTGGGGAAAAGGCTGCTTTGCCCCAGAGATTTACTGGAGAATTCTTCAGAGTTTTCCAAAATGTAGAAGCCAAGCAGCTGACCATTTTGGCCTGCCCTTCCCAAAAGGAATAGGTTACCAAGAAGGAGAGGTGAGGAGATAGATGGAACAGTTAAAAATAATTTTAACTCAGAGGCAAGCATATGTTTTGAAACAGCCTGTGCAAATATAGGGAAGATTTATATAAATGTCTGGGGCATATACACTTCTGCTAGTGGAGGAAGCAAATAAAATTGCAGTATTTTTTTTATTTCATAAAGTTATAACTATTCCTTTTAAAAAAAATAATAATACACACATATATACAAAAACTGGGATATTTCCATGAAGTCTCCTAAGCCCTGAGGAGTTACCCATTTTGCAATGATCAGAATTTCAAGATAGATTATTATTCTTTATTAGAAATGAAAAAGAAAAATATGAAAAGCAGGATCCAAGCCAAACATGAATGGGTGGAACCAGATAAATTTGGAACGAGCCTTAAGTTGAAGATAGGAGAAAAGAAAGTCTATGCTCCTTATATAAATTTTAATGGAATCTTTTTAATGAATTCTTTATGTGTGGATGTGAGTTTGACATGTAGGAGTACACATTCTCCCCTCAGCTGATCAAAACTGGATAAACATTCAAGTTGTATTTAATTGCCCTCATCCAGCAGACGTGGATAGAAAAGCCACCCTTTCTCTCACATGGCCTGCTGTTCCCCCAAACCTCTGGAGCTGTCTCAAGGGATGCAAAGGAGTGCAGAAATTGGGGAGAATTACTGAGAAAGACCCCCTCTTTTTTGCTTATGGAAGCCTGTGCTGAATCAAAAATGAATGGAAATATATTATTGTATGAAATTATGTTGTAAATGTCTGGGGATAGCCATTATAATTACAGTGCTTAGGAGTATCTGAAGAAGATGAACACCCAGCTTTCATGGATCCTGAATGTTCTGATATAATTCTTGGTACATCCAAACCAAATTAAAACAAAAAAGTTTTGAAATGCATAATCAGAAAATATGTTTTAGAAATCTGCATCATTTCGAATGAAAATACATTTTTAATTTAGTACTGGATTTCCGGGCAGTTTTTTTTTTTTTAATGTAGAGATGTGATTAAAAAAGGACCTATAGATTGATACTTGGGAATGTAACATGGGCCAAAAAAGAGTTAATAATCTATCTTGAAATTCTGATCATTGCAAAATGGGAAATGAAATCTTTAGTAAACTCTCTCAAATGTTAAAACATCTGATCAAACGTTGTCCATTTTACTTCTTTTGTTAAATACCATCTTACTGAATTTTCTACAGAAATTTCAAGTCAAACACAGGTTACCATTTCAGGAACTTTAAAGAAGTCACTTTGCTACAATTACCTCAAGAATTAGGGTGATGTGAAAATAATTCCTATATAATTCAAAATGATATTGTTTAGAACTGACATATAGAAGGCAATACTTTAAAGTTGCGATCATATTCCTACATTTAATTTAAGAAGGAGTTGTCAGAAATAAAATATTTATTTTACGTTATTATTTTATTTGCAGGTGGAGATTTGCTCTGTCTTTAATTGAAAGTAAGTATAAGAAAATCCTAAGCATCACTAAAATACATTTAGGCTATAGATAGAAAGATTCCAAAGAGTTGAACTGGTTATTAAGAGACTCTTTTTGTCAAAATCAGAGACCTGGATAGGACCAAATATAGATCAATGGTTCCATGAACCTTTGACCACAGCAACTAGTGAAAAAATGTCTTTGATGAAAAGGAGTACCAGGCTACATTTGAAAATATTTGGAAGGGCTTTTTTTTCTCTTTGCACTCCTTGGGAACTGAGAAGATATTTGTGGCTGGGCTTATATGATGCATCTGAAGAAAATCTTAAACATATTTGCTCTTTTCTAACTTTCAATTCTAAGTTTTTCTCATCTCATTCTTCTCTCTTCCACTACAAATTATTATTCTTATCCAACACCTATTATGTAGTTGTGGGAAAAGAGCAAGACAGAGGAAAGAAAACTGATGAATCTAATAGATTGGAAAAGATAGCCCTTTTATAGTACTGTTACATTTTCATAAAATGGGAAATTAAAGTAAATTAGAAATAAGTGGCCTCAATCATGTGTTTCCCAAATATTTCAAAAACAGAATATTTTTGTATCATCTGAATTATTCTTCTTAACACAATTTTCAAAGACTTAACTAAATGGGCTGATTCCATTTATATGCAAAATTTTGAAGGTATTATAGTTTTAAAATTACTTTCATGATGCCTAATATTATCACAACCAAAGGGAATGGTAATTCTGAAGTACACATTTCTCCGAACAGCAATATGTGAATAAGAACTAGAAAATGACTGATATTTGCCTGCTGGTACAAAGTTTCTGAACCTCAAAATATTGAGCACTGGAAAAGAGTAACTTCAGCATTAATAATTTCAACTTATTCTTTTTCACATCAAAAGCCACTGAAATTTTCTACAAGTTGGCATCATGATAGGGAAATACATGAAGCAATATTTAAAGAAAAGGGAAAAATTAGCAAAGGAAAAAGCACAATTTTGACTCCAATTTTGAGGTCTCTTGAGACAGTACTAATAATAGATGTTCCATATACTTGGAGGAATGATGTGAAAAGTGAATAAATTAATGGGTTTGAAAATGTTTGGAACTAGTATACATGAACATCACTTCCTCAACCTTTTACCCCAACAACAACATTGGATCAATTGGGTGAAAAATCACTTGTTAGAGGAACCAAATATCTCCAGCCTCTTCAGCTAGTACCAATGGATTTTGTTTGGCAACATCTGAAAAGTCTGAAGTTTTTTACCCTGGTCCATTCTTGTAAGGTACTGAGAAAATATATATACATAATTTGAAAATAACATAATTATCCTGTCAGTAGATTAACAGAATGGTTAAGAGGTTGTAACTATGACCATATTACTTTCTGTTGGAAGAAAATAAATTCTTTGCAATGGTTCTTTTATTTTTTTAAGGAAAAAAATATGGAATTTATCATTCTCTGCACTGACCTGTTGTCTACTTGGTATTGCTTAGAATTTAGAACAAGTTTTCATTATTCAGTACTAGTTTTTATTTTCATCCTAATCAAACAAGTGCATTTATTCAGTAACTATTGAAGTAACTATTCTCCTGCTGCTAGGACTGATACTACTTTTTATATTTGTTTCCATGACTTATTTGAATATTAAATATTTATTTTTAGTTACTCCTAGAACTCTTCATTTATAGAAGTCATGGTTATTAGTTATGGTTACCCCAAGTTTTTCATATAAATAAATATCTTTTTTTTTTCACTGAAAAAGTTACGTCTCTATCATGAATTCCTAGCTACCACAAATAGTGCTGATCTGTCAGGAGTAAAGTCATTCAGTGCAGATTTATATCTATAATCTGTTCACTTGCTCTATGTTCACTGATCATTGCTTAACATAAGTTGGAAATGCCAGTTCACAGACGAATGCTAGTGAGATCTGAACATACTGAAAATTGAAATCTGAGATAATACAGCAGCCTCTTTATAGTCCTTATATAATATAGATATTGTCCATGGACTGGTAAATCTAGAAACATCAATTCTTATTTATAAAAAAGCAGTTAAAGACTTTGTACCCAAACTTATTAGCAACAGGTTGTGTGCATGAATATCATACAGGGAAATGGATCAGCTTTCCCTTGTAATCAGAGCTACCATAAGCATGTCTCCTTCATCTGTAATTAACATTATCCATCATCTAACCAGAAAATAATTATTGAGGGGAAAAAAATCAAGCATCTACAAAATGCTCACTGGTTTTAACAGAAACAATTAGCAGAAGCAATTAAGATTTTTCTCATAGTTTCATTCTATTCATATTTACTAATTTCTGATTTATTGTTCTGATTTAACACTCTATAAATCCTGGGTAATCAGAGAATAAGTTGTGTACTCCACCTCATCTTCATGCTTATTAGCTTTAGTATTAAGGTTCTTATGATATTAAAACAAGAAAACTGCCATGATTCTTCTTTGGAATTAATCAGGAATGAGTATCCAGATTGGTAAAAAGGATGAAATCACACTTTCCCTGTTTTGAAGATAATGGAAACTTATAATTTAAGCATCCTTGCATCTCAACTTCCCGAGGAAAAGCCAAATTATTCTGTCTAGTTACAAAACTAACTAACTAAATAAAAATCTTCCAGCACTTTCAAGACTAACATATTTATTTATTTATACATAAATATTTTATAAATAAATAAAAATCTTCCAGCATTTTAAGGACTAACATATTTATGTATAACTTTCTGTGTTCTGCAGTGTGATTTATTATATGTTCTGAGTTGTGTCCTGAGCAAGCAACCTATATATACATAAGCATAGTTGTAGTGATTAGCATTGTTTGCATTTTATTTCCCTTTAATCCGCATTTATAATTTATTTCTATTCAATCTTGTACATATATGTATAACAGAGAAAGATAAAAAATATGTATAACAGAAATAGAGAATATGCACTGTTCACACAGATTAAAGCTCCATGCAATTGATTTAGTCCGCAAAATGTTATAAGAGATGAGCTGATCCTTGATGCTTCAGGAGACTTTACTGTGGCTTTATTCCATATAATTCAACAATACCGATTTGCTACCATGCCAAGAACACAAAAATCATGGGAACTCCTTAACTTCCCAAACAGACATTCCCTCCCTTCCTGATATGATTTTGTTCATCCACCATATCCGTCTGTTCTGATATATTTCGGTGTCTGAGTATAACAGAATGCATTTTCACTGTTTAAAATGATGTGGAAATGTGAAATCTCTGAATGACCCATGAAAGAAGCTAGCTATAATACAGACAACACTTCCTGCTGTCTTTGTGGATATTTGCATTCTATCCACAAGAAATGAATATATATACATTGAAAGCAGCGGTGCAATCCAACCAGTTTTGCTACCAGTTCGGTGTGTCACACAGCTTCTAAACTCCTTGTTTTTCCGTTCTGGAAGCAGCCTGGGTGATTGTGAATTGGCGATTCAGGTGAGTAAAAGAAAAGAAAAGAAGGGAATATAGAGCAGCAAAGAGCAGGGATCGGTGGGAGTGCACAAACATAATCAGGGGCGGATGGGCAGGACCAAGCTTCGTCACCGCTACCAGTAGGGCAGAACCGGTGCGACCAGGTTGCATTTCATCACTAATTGAAAACTCAGATATGTTTATTTCTTAGGCTATTAAACTAGCAATTTGCAGAAAAACTGTAGAGAGAAAATGCTGGGCAGTGTCTTGTGATTTGTTAACAACTGGTATATTTTCTAAGGTCACTTCTTGAACTCATGAAAACAACTTCACAGGGACTAAAACACATGCACTCCTGGAAGCCTTTCCAATATGCAATGGCTCATGAACACTTTCAATGCTTGAATATAATGTCAAAATACAGTACACAGAGAGAGAGAGAGAGAGAGAGAGAGAGAGTACAGGTATAGTCTCTTAGATGCTAAATGACAGAGGAAAAGGCACATATAGTATTATTTCATGAGCTTTTTAATCAAGGCCTGAACCACAGTCTGAAGATATAAATGCAATTTATTTCAGCACTACAAATTATTGGAAGGACCCACCTAATCACTGAAGCAGAAATTACTCTTGCCCAGAGGCAGCCTTCAACTTTTCTTAGCTTGTTTTCAACGAAGTTTCCAAGATGTTTTTCTACAGGCTTCGGTGTGCACAGTGCACTGGAGCAGAGCACATCAATTTTTAATCCTACAACAGCTTCTCCGTTAAAAAAAAAAATCACTCTATTCCTTTCTTTCAAGAGTTACAAAACTTCACAAAACTTCAGATATTTGCCAAGGTTATATTATCAATCTTATCAGCATGTCAAATTCAAATAAGAACAGGCCACACAAATTGTGATGCTGGATCCAAAGCCATAATATTATAAAGGAGAGACAGGGAACAATTTGATAGTGGGGTTTACATCTTGGTTCTGATTTTTACCATGATTTTCCTATCAAGATGTAATGACCGGCAGTGGACAGAGAGAGTAGTAGGGTTAATATGCTTCTTCCTATTTGCAATATTTATGTATTTAGTTAGGAACTGCCTTAAGCAGGAACTATTTGTAAGAAGCACATACAGCTGCATCAGGAAGGGAAAGGAAAGAAACCAAATGCCACTTAAAGCTTACTTGATCAAATACAGCATTATTATTTTTATTATTGCTTTCTGAGCTTCAGGATTAGGGCAAGAGAATCCATAAACAATATTTCCATGCAAAATGGCATTATTTCCCACAAGATAACTTTGAATTGGTTAATTTGCTGGTAGTGGGGAGGAGGAACATCAAAATAATTGTGACCTGATGCACCTGGGAAATAAGCCAATAGACCATCAAGCTCAAAATCTGAACGGAACAGTTTTGTACAGTCAGAGATGAAATGCCTGCACCTAGAGTCACCTGGAAGTAGATTCATTTCAAAGAATGAGCATAAACTCTATAAACTGAAGTTTCTACGGTAAAGGACTCAATAATACCATAGAAAAGCAAGAAGATTAGTTTTGCTGTCACATTCCTGTTCAGTTAAAACAGTGAAGACTTGGTTCATTGGATCATTTTCAAACTGTTTAGGTACTTCTCTTTAGGAAACAAGGAGTTATTGCTTTAGCAGAGATGGTGACAGACCTCTCTAGAATTAGAGTATTTTATTATCACATTAGAACAAGGAAAAGTCACATAATTAGCAGGATTTATCCTCATTTATTCAGTAAAAGCACTAATATTCAATTAATCTGCCCGTGTTTAATTACTTTTCTTTACACTATTTTTTCCCTTTACCTGATCCCCTTAAATACTAGAGTACAGAAATGTGTGAGGTCTACTTTTTAATTTCACTTCTAATGCTGTATGCTGTTCATCCAAATAATCATAATAGAGCACAGGGACTGCTATACTTTGCAAGCTGCCACCAAGTTAGCAGCCACACCAGTCTTATACTTTTGCAAGATCCTCTGTTAAGTGATGACATATAGCAGAATTACTGTTAATTGTAATACGACACTAACGTCTAAGTGCCTGTTATCTCTGGATGAACTACTCTTACCACAGCACGAGTAGCTAAAACATCAGGAGCACTTCAGGTGGAATTTACACAAGGAGTTGAATTAACTGGCAATATAACAAAACTGTCCTGAAGATGATAGATAGATAGATAGATAGATAGATAGATAGATAGATAGATAGATAGATAGATAGATAGATAGATAGATAGATAGGAGGGGAATGTGGAGAGAGAGAGAGAGCTTGCACAACAACAGGGCAACTATTCTCATGTGTGGCCTAGTTTTAATTATGTGAAGTTAGTATTTGACTTATAGGCTGCCTCAATCACAACTGCATTCCTTCTTTTGAAATCAGAATTGAATATCACAGCAATTACATACCAGAACATTTCATTGCCAAAAGAGAGAGCTAATTATTTTTTTTTACCATAAAATTGAAAGAGTTAATTGGACAAGCAAATCAAGGTATGAAATCAGGAATGAACCAAAACCAGAATTGTTTTTCAATGGCTTAATGGTATGCAAATCTAGAGTGGCTGGCAGATCTATGTAAATGTGAAGTAATTGGCACTTTACACAATTTAAAAATATACATACATATTTCTTTTTTTCCAGATTATTTTGAAAATGATCATCTACCCAGTAAATATTTTTAAACTAAAGGGTACATGACTGAACAAAGAGGGGGAGACCCCCAATTCCACACACATGTGTTTCACTGAAAATATTTATTTTGACAATGCAACAAGCTTTTTAAAAAATATGTGTTGAGTGGGCTGATTCAAAATAAAACATGAGAAGTTTTTACTAGCATTCAATGTTGGAAGTTTGAACAACAAAACTTTCCTTTACTATGAAATGGTTATTTCAGTTACAAGCGGCTTTCATTATTTACCTTTTCTCTCCTAAGATACATTTTGATTTTTCTGTGATAAATTAAACTATGAAACACAAAGTAAAGAGAAATAATGAGTTTCAGGAATAAAAAGAGTGAAAATTGGACATTTTTTCCCCAGTGATCAGTATTTAATCACAAAGATGTATTATACTACATTTTTTCATGTTAGGAGAGCAAACTAGAACTACTAATTTGCTCATCCATGTAGGAGAATTAGGTGGTTGCCTGGAGTGCCAAGTTAAATATGGCACCAAATTTTGATTAAGAAAATCAAAGATGATGATGACAATAATATAAATTACAAAGCCTGCTTAGGGTACCAATTGCTGGCACATGGTCTAGCATGGCCATTATTTATTATATCTTAAACTTGGGGCGTTCTTTCCCCAAGTATAGGTGGTTGAATCTACAACAATGTGAATTTAACATAACCTCAGGAATTTGAAACTACAACTGGAAACCCAAAGGCACTTTGCAATCAGATGCAAAGGTGCAACTGGATGAAAAATATATCAGAGAGAGAGAAAAAAATTGGGTCAAATAAAATAACATTTCATAATTTCATCACATTATGAACAATGAAATATTCAATTCATATTTCTGTTCCTTATTTGCCTACAGTTCACAATTTTACCTTATCGGCCACCATAGCTGCTTTACTCCTAATGTTACTTTTCATTATCCCTAATACAATTTTGGATAGTTATTATTAATTAATAAGTTGGTAGAAAACATTTACTCTATATTATATTTTTTTATCTTTAAATTTATCATTTAAAAATAAATGTTACATTTATTTTTGTGCATGGTGGTGCAGTCATTAGAATGTAGTACTGCAGGCTTATTCTGCTGCCTGCCCAGCTGCCTACAGTCAGCAGTTTGATTCTCACCAGCTCAAGGTTGACTCAGTTTACCATCTTTCCAAAGTCAGTAAATTGAGGACCCAGATTGTTGGGCGCAATATGCTAACTCTGTAAACCACTAAGAGAAGGCTTTAAGGCACTGTGAAGCAGTATATAAGTCTAAATGATACTGCTATTTCATGGAATTAATTTATCAATACAGTAGCAGAGTTGTGAATGTAATATCATTCAGTATGTTACTTGCCATTTAGTATGTAGTAGTAATTTGTGTCACTCTATTATTGTTCTTTTAAATTTGCAGGTCGTTGATCAAATAAATAAATACTTGTTTAATTTATCAGCCAATACAGCATGTTTGAATTTAAGATGTTTTGCATGCAACAAGGGAAGCATTCACATTTAATTGCTGATACCATTTCAGTTCAATCTTCATCAAGGATCAACTATGTCTGCCAGCTTGAGCATTGCATGCCCACTGTGGTTCTTCCAATGGTATGCGACGGTGTTCTAAGCAAGAGCCTTTCAAATTACAACAAATGCTTTGCTGTTCATTATATTTGCCTCCACATTCTACCCACAGCACAAGTTAAAGGCCTTTGGCTTCAGCTGTTCCACTGTGTCATTATCAGAGAGAGGGTGAGATGCATTCCAGAGACTGGGGATTAACCTCCAGGATGATACCCAGTTTCAGTCTTAGCCTACTAAATCCCTACCAAAGCTACAACAGCCATGGTTGATTTGGAACCTAAACTGTAAATCTTCTCTTCACACTATCTTACTAAAAAAGATGACTAGAAAGATTTTGTAACTAGCCAATTGGGATATTTTACATATAGAGGCCTTACTGATACCAATATGGTAAAATACTGGAGAAATGTAAGTGCTTCAACCAATTAATGAAGTCTGTTCATTCAAGGCTCAGTATTTTAAAAGATAGAATGCAAGAAAAAGAAGAAAACAATCTTATAAGCCTTGTTCCAAAAGATAATTTTCTCCAATCCTACTTTCATGGGAAATGCAAATATATTTTCTCTTTAAAATATGAAGAGTAAATATGAAATAAAATATAAAATGCAGAAGAATGTGCACTTTGGGAGCACATTCTAAATGATACATACTCCAGCCATGATTTCCATCACTCATGTACTCAGCACCCTTGAGAAGAAGCCTTATTTCTCTATCAGTTGTAGCAAAGAACCTCTTCACAGAAAAGAGGATTCTGGGACAGACATGAAATGCAGCCAGTTCTAGCCAATTGGCTAGAACCGGTAGTAAATTTTCTAAGCAGTTCGGAGAACCAGTTGTTAGAAGAAATCTCCTTTTGTTTTTTCCCATGTTAGAGGGTTAATCCTGTAAGGAAGACAGGAAAGAAATATTCTGGTGTTGTTTCTAGCCTAATCTTTATTGCCCTGCTTACAGAAACCGCCCACCCAATCACATGACACCCCCCAGCCACACCCACAGAACCGGTAGTAAAAAAAATTAAATTTCATCACTGTTCTGGATTATGTAGAAACCGCACATGTGCAAAGGCCCTTATATAAATTTGTGGCAATTGCTTGTCAGGTCTGGCTGGTTTCATGTTCACATGTCATGATAGGGGATTCATCTGTTCCTGTTCCTTGACCTCAGTACATAGAAATCTGCACCCTACTGAATGAAAATGAAATGATGGAAGACATGGAGAGAAAGAAGAAAGTAAAAGTCCATCTATTCAGTACTGTATTATTTTTAGTTTATTAGGAAATAAATAATTTAGTTTATTAGTTCAGTCCTTGTGAGTTCTTGTTCAAAGAATTATGATAATGTTGAGAAGAGAATAGTCAAAGACGCTGTGTGCTTCCTACTGGTATATATATAGTATGTGCAGCAATTTTTAGGACAGCCCATTCACTTTTTATCATCATTTTTAAAAATTTTTTACTATATTTATATGCCACCCGCTATCTGTTGTTCTGTCTCATACTGGTATTCACTAAAAATAGAAACTGTGTGGAGGAAATCCATACAATCAGGAAATCATTCCCAGCTCCCAAGATAGTTAAAGTATAAATTCCTCTGTATACATCAGTGGAAGAAGGATATAATTGAAAATTAATAATAATAATCAAACAATAACATCTACCTAACCTAGTCCTTGGACTTGATAGGTGGATAAGAAAATAAAAATGCCAAATCCAATCTAAATATCTTGCTGATTTTGTGACAAACCATAACAATTTTGTAAACTTAATAGATAAAATGGATCAAAGGATTTCAGCTGCACACACTGATATCTAATCTATCCTTGCAAGCTTTAAGTCAGAACTAGAAAAGTAGGCCAATTGCAGAAGCCCCAAAACTGTAGGCTCAGTCTCTATTATAGATTATTAGAAATGCCATTTCCAGGAAATTCAATCATATCAATTCTTTGTGGGCTAAAACAATGTTAGCTGAAACAAAAACACGACAGCCACACTGTTTGTTTATCTCATACCAATGTCAGAGAATGAAAAAAAATATATGGCAAATTTCAGATAATGAATTTCAGTCCCTGCGAACCTTGCAAGTAGATTTTGGTAAGCATCACTCTGGGAAAAGACTCCAACATTTATTAAGATCATTAGTTGGTCCCAGTCACTGTCCCCAAATACTGATAGGCTTGTGGGTGGAATCTTCACAAGAATAAACTCTGATTATTTCTCACCAAATAAAATAAGCTGTGAACCACTAACTGCATTTTTACAGCAGCCTCTCTTCTGTTTCATATTTTCCCCAGAGAAGTGTTCCGGTACTTTGCTGTCCTATTTCTTTTTCTGTTTGGTTTAGTGTCTGGAAACCAAAATATTGCTGCAGTGAGTTACACAAGTCACTCGACAGAGAATCTGCACATATCTACAACTGGAAGGCACACCCATTCTTTAGGTTTTTTTTCCAGATAGGAGGTACGTCTAGGAATTATCATCACTAAACCACCTAAGCTTGGTAGGCATCTGTTTCATGCAATTTTTCCTTTCTTCCAAACATTCTAAGTTTTAACTCCCTAAAGAGATGTATGACAAAACTATTTAAGAGGCTCAAAGCCTCCTTTTTTTCCTCTTGCTTTTCTGTTTTTTGAGCATTCTAGCTAGTGGTTCAAACACACTTAAAGAATAAAACTCTCACTTCCTTTGTGGCACAGAGTTTTGGCAATGAGGATGGAATCTAGCATGTGGTCACTATTTTAAGACTGCAAGGAAGAGGTTATGTGTGCAAAGGCCAAGAGCTTCATCCGAGCAGTGCATATAGTAATACCGGACCTTCGGGGAAACATGTCTTTATTCCTGTTTTTAAATGATGGCTAAGTT
>JANHFJ010002575.1:253228-273686 GCA_032468195.1 Cerberus rynchops
AACATACATTCATCATGTTAGGGAACTCTGCTTAATGCTATTGTGCTGCTCTTGCTTTTCGAACTGATACCTTAGTTTTCCACTGGGATTTTGCCAGCCATCTTTTCAATTGCAAAGGTTTTGACCCATAACATGCATCTCCTCTGCACCCGAGTCTCAATTTTAAAATTATATTAGTGTAAAATTCAAAGTATAAGGTGGCCATACCATGCTTGCCATAATAATTAAAAGACACATAAACAGGGCTGAAAATTCCTAACAAGCAGAAGCTGCCTAAGATTGAAAGGATAGAATGGTGCGCCTCCATCTGGGCCTTCTCACTTTCCCATCCACCAAAGTTTGCTAACCTATCAATTAAATCCCCTACTATACCTGGGAAATAAGCTTTATAAGTTTCAAGGGCCAGATAAATAAATCCTGGCTGAATATGAGCCTCCAAAGTCTAGGATATAACTTTCAAGGCCTTCCAAAACTTGTTTTCAAAGTTTAATTTTCAATTGACAGAAGGTGGCAATTATTGACTACAGTGGGGGTAACATATTGTGTTAATTTACTTAAATATAATCAGATTAATTTTGCCATTAATGACCCCTTTTTTTTAGAGTGAAGTCCTGAACCATCAGTCAAAGATCAAATTTGGTCCTTGGCTTGAAAATAGTTATGTTTTAAGTCAACTAAATGAATATTTGAATGCTGTAGCAGAAACATAGCTATAAGTTGATCAACAGAGAAAAGGAAACATGGGCTTCTAAAATTTCAGCTTGATCTGTGCGTTATTTCTTTTCCTTGTCTCCCATCTCCCATTCACAGTGCAGTTTCATTGTTTAAAAATGGCAAGACTGTAGTATCTCCAGTCTATCTTTATCACAGTGTTGTTTTCTTCAAAATTAACCTAAGAAAGGTACCTCACTTTAAAAAACAGGGGTGAAAAACATAGAGGGAATTTTACCTGTTTCTCCTCACCATGAACAAACCACAGAAGATGAAGGACTAAGCTCCAATTGCCCGTGTTTTAAGCTACATAATTGTTTTTCTTTAAATTCAGATGCTGCAATTCAATTGTAGCCATTCATAAATTGGCATTCTAGTAAGCCTAGTTGCAATAACATGAACTTTGAAATACATATTGGCATGTGAATTGTATTGAAGACATTCCAATTCAGTTACAAAGCACATAAAGTTTGATCCACATTCAATTTATACTTGAGGCTTTGAATCCATCAGTTGGTATGCATTGCAAGCATGCTTCCACACAGAGATTTCCTCTGAATAAACAAATTATTTTGTTCTGGCTGTTCCATCTCTTTTATTACACATCTGAGTAAATGCAAAATGAAGTGGTCAGAGTATTTATGCTTCTGATTCATTGGGAAGCTGCATCATCCAGATTTCCCATCCACACCCAAATCATCTCATACTAATGAATACCATATGAAAAAATAATAATGTAACCATTATGTAGATTAGTAGGCTTGTATCTGAAATTTAAAAAGGGTAGAACATAATTTTGAAAAGATATTGCCTGAAATGCCAGAGCTCACTGTTGATATATCGTATTTTCTTTGTTGTTACAACATTTTCTGCATCTAGTGTATCAGGAGCAGCATCTAATCTAAGTTGTTACCCATGAACATCATACTATCAAGTAACTGACTCAATGGCTATAAAATGGTGTATACAAGGTTCATTTGTGCAAATCTTTTAGTGTTTTAAATTAAGATCTGGAATTTAGCAGTCATTCACTTACATTTCATTCTCATTTTTTTTAAGTCCCAATGCAGGAAAGAAATCAGTGTTATATGTAGGATTCCATAAGAATTACCTTCTGTGGGGAAAAAATACCCAATGCTCTTGTTAAATATGTCTTTTACTTGCCTTTGATCTTACATGGCAATTGTTTGCAAAAAGAAAAAGGAAGGGAAAACAAGTTACATGCTGTAAAACTGTGAAAGCAATGCTGTGACTGCTCAGTAGACAGCAATAATTCACCCTTCTGTTATTACAGAGCTTCTCACTCTTCAGTCTCAGCAGAAGGCAGCAGCTGGCTATCCTTCTCAGGCTAGGAAGCTAGATCTAGCTAATCCTTTGGTTCTTACAGGCTAGAGTAATCAATCAAAAATACCTTGGAGGAAGGTATGGCTATGAAATTGAGCTCAACTGGATAGAGATGTTACTTTACGTTCATTCTAATACCAGAAAAGAGGCAAGCAAATGGGCCAAAGCTGGACAGGCATCAAGGAAAGTACCTGGGAGAGCTCCCGAGCTTGGAAGCAAACCAAAGGAATTGTCAGCTGTTGACAGCAATTGACAAAGGAAGAGAAAATGTAGGTAGTAATATACAGTGCATAGCTTGAATGCAATACTGAGCTTTACTTAGACCTAGTAAAATACTGCTAGGAGTTGGGCATCTTTTGCAGTTCCCATGACCTCCTCTATGATAGAGTTGTGTTTTGTTTTTAAATAGAGAAAGGTCTGCACTATTTACTAGGAACAGCTCAGTTATTCTTCATGGTAATAAAAATAGGATGCCATACTTTTGCTAACCCCTTGCCTATGACCAGACCCATATGCAAATTTCACACAATAGTATTTAGTAGCGTAATTAATCCCTACTTTATGTTATGAGTAATATTTCCTATTCCCGACCCTGCAATGTCCTTTAAGAAGATCCATGTTCTAATTAGACTAGCCCATCGGCACTCTTTTAATGAGCAGATTAATCATTCAGATGGGTACAATGGTGTCATCACAGGTTTTAAATATGATAATCTACATCCTAATGGTGCTGCAAGAGCCTTGGCTTGAAGCAAGAAAGGGAAGCAGAATTGGCAAGATCCTTTTCCTGCCCTGCTTACACACACACACACACACACACACACTATAGTCTTGTTGGCAAAAAGACACCAACCGAAACATAAATGCCCAGTGAAAGAAACAATAAAACAAAAAAAGAGCATCATATCAATTTGTTTTTCCCTGCTCTTGGTTTTCTGTAAAGATAGGAGGAGTGGATTAATTGGCTCAGTACTCTACCTTTTAGGACAATTTTGCCAGTCGCATTTGAGTCCCCCCCCCATTGCCATTCTTAAGCAACAATTACAGATTTATAAATGAATGAGTCAAGGCAGCAGCTAATGTAATTGCAGCTGAAAGATTGTTTCAAGTCATGTGTGATTCTGTAGCTTTTAAATGGAGTCCATTATTAAAAAAAACTGGGCAACGGAGAAGTTTGTTTTTTTAAACAGAAAACAAAAAGTGAATCCAGTCCTATGGACATAATTATGTCCAGAGAATACCTATCTTGACATAAAGAAGTATTTCTCCATTGTAGTGAGAATATAAATGGCTTCTTAACTATTGGGAACTGACACAAAGCCATTGCAATAACTAGAAAAATGAATATTTACACCAGCTGTTTCTTGGAAGACAATATACTGAAACACCATGACGTCTACATTTCTTCCCTACCCAGAGAGACATTGCCTGATCAGTTTATAACATCCTAATTTACATTTTCATTTGTTTCTGATTTTGTTTCTTTAATTACATCTTTTAAGGCTTTATGATATTTTTTGGCCTCAGAGTTAAACAAAGCACATATTACTAAAAAATAACATTCAAATTAGTAATTGTAAGATTCATTTTGTTCTCTCTGGGGCAGCAATCCTATATGCAGATTACTTAGGTGTAATTTGTATTGCCAGGCTAATTCATATATTGTAGTACTTGCTTACATGCTCTGGATCAGAAGTCAGCCTGAGGGTAGCTTCATAATTTATATGTCAAATATGACTGCTGCGAGAAATTGATGTAAAGTCTGCCCATCTTCAGACAGAATACCCTATGGATATTCTTAAGAACCCCAAATGGCTCCCAAATCAGATGCACACGGATTTAAATACAGTTAGGAACAGTCATCTCCTAGGTCAGTATTTTTTTAATCTTGACAATGTTGATTTCTAGGAGAAGGGATCTTAAAAGTAGCCAAGGTTGAGAAATACTCTTCAGACTAATCCCAAAGGTGCTTTTTCAAAGGGCAACTGGTGTGTGTGTGTGTGTGTGTGTGTGTGTGTGTGTGTGTGTGTGTTTTCCTTGAAAATATTGTACTTCTCATGCAAGAAGCTTCTTCAGTTCTGACTGAATGGTGGGGAAATGGAAAGATTTATATTCTTTGCTGTTATCTGGTCATTAGCAGCTCTGAAGGTGGGCCGTTAGCTCTCTAAGAGTAGTTGAGGCTACTTGGGGGTTTAATCTGTGCTGGTGATCTGAATCAGTGTGCAAATGGGTGTGGAACCTTCTTGAGACTGCTGAGAGGCCTGTGCTGCAGACAGGAGATAGGTGGTGTGTTGTCTCCCTAGAATATCTTCTATCTAGAATAAGATATTAAGAGTCAAAATATCATCAACTGGACAAATGAACTATCATCAAGATTAAGGGGGAAGGGGGAATACAGGAACAGTATCCATTACTATTTCTCATTTGGTATCTTATTTGTTCATTATTTTATTTATTTCTGGGGGGGAAGCAATTATACCTTTTATGTATAGATGTACAGTAAAGCAGAGTAAACATCTGAGGAGTAATCTATGAAGGAAGTGGTTACAGCAAAATAACTACTTACATAGTTCAAGGTGATACCCTGGCAGTAAAAAATACTTTCAATTATTTTATCTGTTTTAATATTTATAACCATAATTAAATCATTATACCTCAGCATGGGATACAAGCAGAAAAACAATGAAAACTGCCATAAAGCAAGGAAATGTTAAAGGCAATAACATTTTGATGAACAAAACTTCAAAATGCATATATAAGTAAGTTAAGGAAAAACTTTGGTGAATAACGTACTTCCCTAATGAATAGATCATTTGATAGCTACACTATATCAGGTTATTTGCTAGGACAACAATGTCTCTTTTTGTGCTTATTCCACAATCTGAATAAATGTTGTAGATAATCTGTTTCCTCCAAGGAAGTCAATTCACCTCCTACCGAATAATGTCTTCTTCTGTTGTATATTACCGTTCCCTACAGCAGAAATAGAAATACTGCCATTTATTTATTTATTTTTCAGGAGATCAAAGACCTCCATGGATGTAGAGTAGGTGGGGTCACATCATGCCCAGGGCAGGGTTTTCTTTTTCTGCCTTGCCAGACTAGGTGTTCAACCTATTTGGACTTACATAACATTTGTTATTTGTTTCCTCACAAAAACAAATTTGACAGTGCAGTAGAAGCTGCAATCAATCAATCAAACAATCAGGGGCTGCAACTTAACCACTCCAGTCCTAATGGTCTTATTGTTCACAGATGGTAGAATTCTATATCTAGAGTTATTGAACTTGCCTTAGGAATGGATTAAAATTACAATAGTCTGGAAGTATGCTTTAAGACAGGAGGATCATGAACCATTTACAGACCTTGCCTCCTATTTTTCCAAAGGCCAGGCCCTATTAAAGTTCTATGCTGTTGCTTAACTAATTCAGATGTTGACAGTACTCTGACTCATGTATCATCAAGGCTTATTGTTTCTCAGTTGGAATCCTAGAATGTCTACTTCAAATCATTCATGATCCCACATATTGTGGATGACAAAAGAATGGGATCAAAGCAACATGGAAAGTACAACTCTAACCAACTGTATATTACACCACAATATTAAAAAAAGACTTTCTCTATGCAATAAGAGTTGCTTTTCCATGAGTCTCATGTCAATAGCCTAATGATGTCATAGCATGAATGCTGGCAATGACTTCATCTACATTTCATTTCAGAGTATTCAGCAATTATTGTAAGATTAGTTCAGTTAACTTTAAGACAATACAATTGACAGCAGAAAACAGGGGAAAATGCTTATTCAGAACTTGATAAATTATCATGGATTTATAGAACAAAAAAAATGAGTAGCATGAAAAAAGTATTTTTTCAACCTTCCATTCATATATAATTGCTAACACATTAGGTTTTGTGTTTATGACTTTTTAAATCCATCATCCACTATTTAAAAAGAAGATCTGCTTGATTTGTCCTTTTAATAGGATTACTAACTTCTTAGAGAGGGCATAAATTGATTATTTATCTGTTATGGAATGATTCAGCTATTGCTGAAGGCAACAAAAGCTCTTTTTTATTCACAACAGCAGTAAAACAACAAAAGTGCTTGAGATTTTTCTACCAACTTCAATGACTTTGTGGTCAGGCCCTTATTTCATGTAATACTTTTAAGGTGTGCACTCTTAAATCTTTTTTTGGTTGTTGTTGTTTTTTTGTTTTTTTGAAATTATTCATGACAGATGAATGCTTTAAATGAACCCTCTACAAAATAAAGCAACTACAGAAATAAAAGGCACTCCACTTACAAATATTTTAGATTATTCAATAAAAGTGCATGCATGCTCATAATATCTATATCTTTCAGTGATAATCTTTCAGTGCTCAAATCAAATTCAGGAAAGTCTCTATTATGTCAACAATTGTAGTGCTTGTTCTTCCTAGAAAGATGCTATTAAAATCCAAAGTTAATCCTTCTGCAGAGGTATTGAATGGCTGCTGTATATAGACACTCACATGCTATATAAACAAGTTCACACCATTATACTCAGCACTGATTAAACTAGAATAACTCCCACCCCTTGTTCTACTACACATACTATATTTAACACCATATTATGACACCTTCAATCATATTAATCACATAATAGTGCCAGGGAATTACAAGCAGGTCTGCTAATTTTATTATGAGTCTCATTCCTGTGTCTCTATCAACAGCCTGATGCACAGAAATTTAACTCTGAAACTTTTCCATCACTTACTCTCTAAACAAGGAGAAGTTTCAGCAGCTCTTAAAGTCTCTGTTAAAGGCAAAAAAAGCAAGGCCAATATTTGAACTTAAATTTCTAATTACCAGTGATATAAGCTATACTTTCTAGAAAAAGATAACATATTATGATTGCCAACTTTCCAACTGCTACTCTGCCAGTCGTATAATCCACAACTTTCACTAAATAATGACCATATTATCCAGACTCTGGAAAGAAAGAAAAAAATGCCTGCAGATTTCGGTTCATCAAGCTGTTTTTAAAGGCACTAAAGCATTTGGCTATGGTTAGTTGGCTACACAAAGAGCAGTAAATAATTTCTCCAATATCCTCTTGATTCAATCAACTCAGCACGGTGTTCGGAAAATACACATGTAAATGACCATAAGTAATTGCACAAAAATAATTGTAAAAATTAGTTCTAGAAGCATAACCAGGCACAATTCATTTAATCTTTTGACCACGATCCCAGTTCCAGAAGAGTTAATCAACTATAGCAACCCCCTAATCAGACTGGTGAACTAATGATCCTATTGCTAAGTAACACCAGCCCAATAAGGCTCTCAAAAGGTAGTTAACATCACTTTGGTGGAAAGGCATGACAAGTGCAGGTTCTAGCAGGGAGTAATGCATCATTCATGCCCCCTCTCGTTCTGACATTTTAACGTTATCTTGTTTTACTGTGTCGGCCTAACACTGCCACTGCTGGCAAATTAAACTGTGAACTTACAAAGTGGGTGGCAATAAATACAAATTATGAGAGTTCAAAAGATGTCCCTGGAGGTGCACTGCCAGACATGGAATGTCTTTGGCTTTTCTGTCACATCGCAATAGACAAGACAAAGTGTAGCATGAGCTGAAAGCAAGGGTGGGGGGAGAGAATTAACCACAGGATGATGAAAAATGAGATGAGAAAGAAAAGGGATAAAGGGAAAGAAGCAAATAAAAAAGGAAGGCTTGAAGAAATGAGGAAGTGCATAAAGGGAAACTCTACCCTTGAAAATATGCACATGCTTCCAGCATTCGCCTTCTAAAATGGAAGTATACAAATCAGACCAGAACAAATGTCTCCTTGCATCACAAACTCCTTCAAAAAAAAAAAGCTTGTCAATGTTACTCTTAACAAAGGAGACATGCTTAGGTTGACAACAGAAAGCCAGTGTGGTGTAGTGGTTAAGGCATTCGTCCAGAAACCAGAGAATCATGAGTGGTAGTTCCTCCTGATATACAAAGCCAGCTGGGTGACCTTGGGCCAATCACTCACCCTCAGTGCTAGGCAGCAGGCAAGGGCAAACCACTTCTGAAATGATGACAAGAAAACTTCAGGGATCAATCCAGACAGTCAGCAGGAGTTAACGCTGATTCAAAGAGACACACATAGAATGACAAAATGGCGTAACAAAAAGGTCCACAAGGAACATTGTTCCCAGTAGATATCTGGTTCTTACATATTCATTTAAGTAAGAGGGTAGCACAGACAGGGAATTTGCCTCCAGTGATCTATTTTGTTGAATATTTCCATGACACTAACATTAACAACGATGAAAAGGGCATTTCCATTGTAGTGGGAAAACTTTGGTAGAAAAGCATAAAAGCTTGTTTTCTGAGGAAGCAACTATAAATACAAAGAAGAGCAAAACTAGAGATTGTAGTAATAGCTGGATAAAGGTGGGAGAAGGCCCTTCACTTGTTTATTAACGCTTGTGCTAAAGTGTGCGTTGTAGGGAGGCAGATATTGCACAAACCTGAAGCTGGGGAAAGAGGTTTCTAGTCCTACTTGAAACCTCTTCATGAAATTTGCAACCACAAGTTCTGAAAAGAAGGATGTCAGTCAGGTCATCAGATTTGATAACATCTTATTTTGTGAAGGGATGTAATTGTATTATGCCTAAGAACACTTTTGCTTCCAAACACACAAAAAAGCCACAGGGATTCTAGAAGCTGGTTTTAATTTAAGAAAGAACAAATAATACTGCAGGTAATTATTACCAATAAATGTATATCACTCTTTAAAAACATGATATATATATAGCTGAGCCATTTATTTTATGGGTTTAAGCTAATTTTTAAAATAATATTAACCTACAGTATATGCTCAGCATTCGGTTGAGGTTACAATTCTGAGGATTTTGAAACATCTGGAGGATATGTTCCAGGTGAAAGACTGAAAGCTGAGTTCAAAATGAACTTTCTTTTACTCCAGTGTAAGAGTAAGGATTCTGTTAGCAGTAAGTCAGTTTTAAAGCAGTGTGCTTCCAAGCCTCAGAAGAATAATCTCCCTCAGTCATATGATCATAGATTAACATGAAAATCCTAGATTATAACAGAGAAGTAATTCTGAAATAAAAATATGAGGATTCAGATTAGTGGTTTATATTAAATCAGTGCTGAACTGGAAAGGATATCAGACATGTCCTTTGGCACTATGCAGGGGGATGGGAATATCCTAATTCATGTGAAATGGTCCGTGAGACATTGTGTTATCTGAAGCAAAGATTATGTCCTAACATTCCAAACATGCAGCAAAGAACTATATGTATTCCTTCAACACAGATAGTGGGATGTTACTCTCTGTTGTGCCTAAAGAGAGGAATTTCATGGGATGGGTTTTATCGTCAAACACTTTATCATAATTTATTCCTGCCCTGTATCTACCATATAAGATCGCTGCTTTATTTTACATAATGAGATTCTACATAAAGAGCCGTAGTGGTGCAGTGGTTAGAATGCAGTACTGCAGGGCTAACACAGCTCACACCAGAAGTTTGATCCTGGGTGGCTCAAGATGGACTTAGCCTTCCATCCTTCCAAAGTCTGTAAACTGAGTACCCAGATTGTTGGGAGCAATATGCTGACTCTGTAAAACCACTTAGAGAGAGCTGTGAAGCACTATGAAGTGGTAGATAAGTCTAGGTGCTATTGCCATTGCTATAATGAAGGAAAATATCTCATTAAGCATTGCAAAAGCAACCCTTGAATCTTCCATGTTTCCTGTATGTAAAAGATCAAAGGGCAGGGCTGTACACCATACCAGTGACCAGTATCACTCAGTGTTGTTCTCACTCCCATGTGTGTTAGCTTTGATATTCAATTTATTGTGCTGAGAAACTCAGGAGTAATATAATTTTCTCTTTTCAACCTTTTCCAAAGTAGTGCTTCAATTGTCTTTCATTGATCAACAATCAAAGTAGTGGAAGCCAGAAAATTATAGGAAAAATACAAAGGGAGAGGAGGTTGGCAAAGAGCATGGGAAGAGATTAAGGCAGGGATGATAGAAATATGCACATCATCCTTGGTTATACAATTATTTTCAGAAGACCATTTAAATCTTAGAAACAGTATTCCAATTCCTCTGGGACTACAGTCAAGAGCTTGGAAGTATAAGCACTAACAGTATTTTTTTTCTGCCATGCTACACAGTTATATTACAGACTTAATGAACATAGCAGAAGTCAAATCTTTGGTAATTTTCTTTCTTCAATATGATAAACCTTATGAAAGCAATTAATGGGGCCAGAAGAAATCTGATTTTTAACACCTCCAGTTCACAAAGCTTACCAAGCCTGGTCCAGCTCACTAATGAATCTTGTAAAAACATGTTATCTTCTCCTTTCATGGACACAAACCATTCACATGACTTGGAAAATCATAATAGTGCTCTCCCAAAGTGCAGATATCACTCAAGTCCATATACGGTATTGGTCTGTTTATTCTCCTCTGTAAACCATTGGTTTCATCAAAACTCATTAGCATCACCTGTGTTAATTACAATAGCAAACCAATCAACAGCTCCTTCTTAATTAGGTTTTCTTTATTAAGGCTGAAAATTGCCAAGGAGACAAAAGTCAACTGGGGAAATTATATGAAAACTTGTGTTTATGGCAAAGTGCTACATGCAGGGAAGAATTGCAATAATAGTAATAGGATACGGGACTTATTTACAGAAATAAGAAACTATAACATTTCTCAAGGTCACCAGCACACTCATTAATTATCCCATCACTACAGTTTGTTGTAGCAGCCAAGGAATTAAATAAGGCACTGAGTTTATGGGAAGTTTTACTCACAATGAATTATCTTCTGCTCTAATGACTGCATGCAAGGGTTTTGATGCCAGTCCTCAGAATTTGAGGAAGTTGGCATCAAGAGTGATGAGGCTAAACAGAACACTTACTGGAAAGTCTAAAATTACAGGAATTCTACACTGTTCTCGAGGGGAAAGAAAAAGTAAATAGGAAAATCTAGGACAGTCCCATATTCCATGGAAAATATTGGGTGCTTTTTTTTCTGCAGCACTCTACCCAAGCTATTACAATTCTTTACAACACAAAGTTGAGGATGTAAACAGTCCAATACCAAAAGTATTTTAAAAAATACCACTTTTCTTTTAATTTATAACTGCGTTCCAGCTATAGCTCTGCCAAGAGCCCACAAGAGCAACAAAACTGTTCAATGCTTGGGGTTGTTGGTCAAGGAATTCCTAAATTGTCTGGTTTTGGCAATGCAAATTGGCGGAAGGGGGGGTGCTGAAAAGCTAAAAGGTCACAATATGGCTACTGGGTCCTACATGGCTCTGTCATCACATTTAAAGCAAGCCTACAAAGAAAGAATGTGAGGACAGATTCAATTGCTGCAATAATTCAAAACAAAACATTTTGAGATTGAACAGCAGATGGGAAGACTGGAACTACAAATGAAGACAGGAGACAGTTATTTATGGATTTTATTTTAATTGTGGTTTGTATACACTATTCATGGCATCCACTGGGCAGGGGCCCACAAGACAAGTTGGAGGAAGCTGCCTGCTTGTATCACAGTGCCCCTTATGTTATTGGACCTTTTTTGACAATCACCAAGTTAGCTCTAGTCACCTCTATGTACATCATATCAATCTATCTGGCAGGCACATCCTAGAACCTGTACAATTAAATTCCAAATTGCCATTTTCTGGATCCCATTTATTGCATCTGCTAGAAAGGAATCTCTGCTCTGAGAAACAGCATTTTTCAGTTAATAATCCAGGATAGATTACCAGATTAAGATTTAAGTGTGGCCACACCCTCTCTCCCATTACAAGTTCCCTGCCAACAAAGAAATTATGTAGCTAGTCCTGCTGCATTTAAAGTAATTTTACACATGAGCATTTCAAAGCATGTTTAACACTTCCTTTTAGGTTATGTCTCGGTAATTCAAGTTTCATGGATCACTAGCAGGATTTGATTATAACAAAAACATAAGCACCTTGTGCACAAAAAGGATAGTGTAATTAGGACAAACTCTTTGCCAAATCTAGCATCTTTTTTTCCCTGAAATGTTGGCTATTACAGTAATCTTTGTTTTGAAAGTATCCAATTAACTACTTATTGACAACAGATTAAAAATAATACCTAGACCAGGCATCAGAGTCCCCCGAGGGCCATATTGTCACATTTAAGTTATGATGAGGACCACACTCTCTTCAATTGGGCCACAGTGGCTGGGCTTGCCCTTGGCAGCTCGGAGGGCAACCCATCTTGCTCTTGGGACCGCGGGACGGTGTCGTCGTAGGTCAGGTTACAAGCACCAGCCTTGCCTGACTGGCTCCTCTGACCAGGCTAAGGAGGAATTGCTGTCACTCCAACGGAGAGGCGTTTCTCTTGCAACTTGCCCAGGGAGCCTCAGAAGCTTTTTTGCTTATTTGTTATATGTCTAGACTGCCTTTTCAACAGGGAACTCAGGACAGCATGTAGGGTTCTCCTTCCTGTTTACTCACTTACTTAATTTTATTTATTGATTTAAAATATTTTACGTCGTCTTTCTGCTCAAGAAGGATCCAAGATGGCGTGTAAAACATCATCTGTGCGAGCTGCAGATACACTTGCAATGGGCCGCATGCGGACCCTGGGCCACATGTTTGACATGCCTGACCTAAACAGTGCTATATGTCATTGATTTTCAAAATAAAATTATTTTTGCATTGGTTGTATATTCAATTTCTCAAAGCAACTCTGTTAATGTGTGGCAAAGCATTTTTGAATAAAAGTGTTACTTGCAAGAAATCAGTTTAGTTGTACTTGTTATTTCTCCTGTGTACTTTTCAAACCCTTTTCATTCCTAAAGGTAACAGCAAGCATAGTAACCAAATTTTGCTATATTCAGTATAAGGAAATCCAGCTCTGCAAAACTACTGAGTAACAGAATAACAGAACAGAAAAACAGAACAACAGAGTTGGAAGGGGCCATTGAGCTCTTCTAGTCCAACTCCCTTGCTCAGGCAAGAAATCCTACACCATTTAAGACAAATGGTTGTCTAATATCTTCTTAAAAACCTTCCAGTGTTGGAGCATTCACAACTTCTGGAGGCAAGTTGTTCCACTGATTAATTGTTCTAACTGCCAAGAAATTTCTCCTTAGTTCTAGGTTGCTTCTCTCCTTGATTAATTTCTACCCATTGTTTCTTGTCCTGCCCTCAGGTGCTTCAGAGAATAGCTTGACTCCCTTTTCTTAGTAGCAGCCCCTGAGATATTGGAACTCTGCTAACATGTCACCCCCAGACCTTCTTTTCATTAAATTAGACATACCCAATTCCAGCAACCATTAGAAAAAGAAAAAAATCAGGACTGAGTAGAGGGTACAGAAACTGTCTGCCAATCTCAACTCAGCTC
Source organism: Cerberus rynchops (assembly GCA_032468195.1). Lineage (NCBI taxonomy): Eukaryota > Metazoa > Chordata > Lepidosauria > Squamata > Homalopsidae > Cerberus > Cerberus rynchops. The sequence continues at coordinate 266,691 of JANHFJ010002575.1, forward strand.
AGTTTCTTTCTTCATGTGACTATTTTATTATTAAAAATGTTTAATTTGTTTGAAAACTTTTATTTTTTATTGTCCAATTTCTTTTCAGATTATTTCTGTCCTCATAATTTAAAATTCACATAAAGGAATATTTGTAGCTCAGGGTTGAAATGAGGGGTCCTTGGTGCTCTTGGTTGTTTGGTTGTTTGGTTGCAGATGTTTCATTGCCCAGGACCTGTCAAAATTCATATAGTCTACTTTAATTTTTTAGAATGAACATAAATACAAAATCACTGTTAAAGACCAAAATTAAAATATTATTGGTCACAAACAGCAACCAGGAAAGGCAGAACACCAAGAATTGGCTTCACTTTTATTTTAATGAAACAAAGTAGATTTGAATTCTTAATGATACAATCGGGATTTTACTATTTCTCAAAACAGTATGAGTGGAGAGCACAGGCATCAGAAAGATGGGGCAGAATTCTCAATATAAACGTTTTCAGGTGTATGAATGCAGGTATTTGGAGAGGCAGAATCCTGAATGCAAAAATGGGTGACAGAAAAATCCAGATCAACTTTTTTCTATCTGTAACTCTCTAGTCCTCCTGACCAGGTGTTTCTGCAGGGTCTGTGGGATCATGTTACTGCTCTGCTATTAGTTTCAAAGCCCAAGTGTGGCTAACCGGGTGATCTGTGTTAACCTCTGCAGTCAGAGACTACAAATGCTTATGTATTCTGGAAATCCATCAGACTCTAGTCTTCTAGAGATGCCATCTTAAGCCCAAAAATATTTCAGAAAACCAACAACAACTTTTGCAGGGCATTTGCAGGTCCGATATAACAACATTTGGGATTCTAATAAGTACTACTACTACTACTATGCTAGTCATGGTTTCAGTAGATTTTAGGAATGGAACTGGCTGTTTGTGTTTTTGTGTATTCTGTGTATAAATACAGTATGTAAGTGTAACTGCTGCTGCCAAAATTAGACATTTCATACTGACTTTTGGTAGGGAGAAATGTTCACAGACAGGTTTTCTGATTTCCCAGTCTAGGGAGGAGAGAGAATGTTTGTTCCCATATAAGTCAGCAAGCTTAATTTCCCATGTTTTATATGAAGAAGCAAAGTTTTTATGTATTAATAAATAATTTCATAACAGGACCTGAATGTATATAATTTAATAATAACTATAAAGTATAACTAAAATAATTTTAATAACAAAAACATTAATTATTTAACTTATTTAGTGAATCTAGTAAATCTATTTAATTCAGTTAAATTATTTAAGTAAGAATTAAAATTATTAATTTAAAATTTAATGATTTCTCTTGACTTAATTGTAATTTAAGTCTCCCTCTGATATATAAATGCCCAAATGGTCTTCCACTGATTTTCATGGATCAGAAACCTGAATTTATCCCATGCCTCTGCAGAGTTCTGAATATATAATTCAGCTTATCTTATTCTACCAACTGGCTATAAAATGAAATAGAAATAGTATTTTGTAAAGGACATATTAAAATCATTATTATTAAAAGAGATTCAGAAGCATTCAGAGTTTTTTGATGTTTCCACAGAACAGAGGCAGACCTCTTAGCATTACAATTGGAAGGATTGTTTCAGAAATTGTCATTGTCATCCATGAGGCTTATTGTGTGACTTTGGGTCCATCATTCTCTCTCAACAAATCATTGCTACAGGGAGAAAAAATTATTTGAGGGTTCATCTCTCTCCCATTTTTTTTTCCTCCAACACTGGCATCCATTGAACAATGCCACTTGATGGAACACCAGAAACATTCTTTTTCTGCACAACTACCTACCATCTGGAACAATATTCCCCCCAAATTGTCTATTCAGATTCTTCCCCCAAGATGTAAACTGATCTCTTTTAATCCAGCCTTGAAAACATAGCTGATTCCCCAGGCCTTGGGCACGGATGGTATATGGACTCCCTAAATAAAGAGTTTTATGTCTGTTCTTCCATAAGAGCCACCTTTCTATTTCTTTGGTCTTAAATTTGTATACAGCCAGTCATCAAGAAGTTGAATAACATTAGGAATGTAAAAAAGGAGGAAGAGGAAGAGGAGGAGGAAATTATCTTCTTAGTAAACAGAACCACACCCACATCCACACACACACACACACACATATTTTAGTTGAACCAGCCTTGCACTGTAATCATGTTCTCCTAACAAAATGGTTTTCTTGACATTCCTTGATATTTTGAAATTTTTCCATAATGTTACTTTAGCATGATTATAAGGATCAAAGCAATGCTTGAGTGGTATTTCATGCCATCTCACCCTAGGAGCTGACAGACAAGGTTGAAATATCCAGTGTTTTCTAAGATGGTCAAGCCCTACTATTCTCCTATATAAAAGAACACTTAATATGCTAATTCAAATAGGCTCATGAGGGCATGTTGCTATTCACAAGTGGACACAACTTGTCATTCAAATGAATCTGGAAAACTAATTCTTTCTCTAAATAAGAATTGAAGTTTCCTGAACAGAAACAAGGGGAAGAATTTTCTCAGACAAAGATGTGAAGCACTTTAACATCTTAAAAGTATTAATTTATCCCCATTTTGAGTAAAAGATTTCTGTTTAAATTAGATTTCTCTGTATAAATCTATCTTTAAACTGAATGTAAATGTATGAACTCAGTGATCATACAGCGATCATCTCTCTTAGAGTTCTCAGCCCCAAATCAGTTATTGTCTCTAGATACCATCAAAATGTCCAGAACAAAAACAATAGCATCAGACTGACAATCAAGTAAAGCTAATAACAACAAACATCTGAAAGAATGGACATATCTCATGGACATCAAAAAAAGAGCTTGATTCCTTTTAAAATAAACAGAACATTTATGCCATAAAATATGGCTGCATTCTTAATGCAATGTATCACTTTGCCCTTGTTTCTATGGTTAGCACTGTTCAGTTAAATGTTAATCACTTCCTAATGTCATTCAGTGGTTAAAAATACTGTAAAAACAATTGGCCATTATACTATCTGCACATTGGTCTTATATCCTGATTTTTTAAAAAAAACCCAACCAAATACTTCTTTTAAAAAAAAAAAGAGAGAGAGAGTACAAATCGGAGCATTTAGTGAACGGCTAGCATGATTAAAACCTGGATAAAACCAGCAAATTTGATTACATAGCTGTAGTGATTCTAAATTGCTTGCTAGTCTGCAGCCTACATGCCCAGTATTCATCCCTACAAGTTCATGTAGCTCTCTGTCATGTATGCAAAGTCAAATAAACTGGTCACTCTCATAGCTAGAGACAAAAATGTTCTGTTTTCTTAAAACAAGTGCAAAGATCAGGGGCCAAGGCTAGAAAAAAATGAAATTTTCTATCTTCACAACCTCCTTGGATAAAAGTGGAATCTCTCCAAAACTAGAGGAAATCCAGAGGAAATATCTGTTACAGGAATTTTCTGTTTGCTATCTAGTGCTGAATTCTCATTGCCTCGTGTTCTTATTTCTCTGTACAAGTTAGGAAATCTTTTTTTATTCCTACTTCAGGCTATACTCCAATCAATATCTTGTTCTCAGTAGAACCTTCCTATAAACCCTAATATTAATTTGGAACTCTTCATCTGGACTTTTTTTTTTTTAATGAAGACTTTGAGGTAGTAAGAGCTGATTTGTAGGAGACAAGCATATATCTTACAGTCTGTGTGGAGCATTGGATTTTCTTTTGGATTTTTTTCTTCCTTCTACTGTACTTAAATTAGTTGCTGTACTGGGCATGAATTGGGCAGCTTGGCAATTTATTTTTTTCAATACTGAATATTTATGCTTAATACGTGGAGGTAAAAAGAGAAGTTACATTTTATCCTTGTATTCTTTTTTTAAAAAAGTTTGATTTTATTTAATTCTCTTGAGATTTCTCTGCCTTCCAAGGAGGAAAATGAAGACCGACTCTACATATAAGGGTAAGAAACAGCATTATTAAAATTATTTCACTTTTTCATTTTTGTTTTTCCATGTCAACTCATAGCTCTATCTCTTACATAACCTGGGCTATGAGTGGACATGATGATAAGGGGTGGCTCCAGGACCAGCATGTAGAGCCCTAGAGAGGTCCAGGATTGCCATCCTTCCATCTTACACTCCCAGCCATGGCTGTATTATTTCTTCATTTGCTTTAGCTGTACACCATGAGTAATATGGGTGGTGCATAAGTGGAATCCAAAACCAAAGGGAACAACTGTAAAGAATAGAGAGGATCACTTTTAGAAGACCAGAAAGAAAACGTAGTTTAAATCTGGGATATGTAGAAAATGTGCACACCTCTATCAGACAGACACATTATTACTATAGCCAGTCTAAACACAAGATACCTGAAATCTTTTATAAAGTTTATTCCTTGATTTGGTCTGTCTCATAAAGCTGATATCAAACAATAATAAAAACAACACATAATGAATCAAGAGAGAGCATATAGAAATGATTTACATTAGGTAATTACAAGTGTAATATTTCTGTTCTGATTCAATAACACTTTATTAGGATATCAATTAATGATTCAAAATTTGACTTTCATTTTTCACATAATCATCTTACTTTTGCTTAAACATAAAAAAAATGATATTCGCTTTTTTATAAATCATGTGCTTTATTTTTTTTATATGAATGAGGCTTTGGGGAAGCCAAATTGTATTTTGAATCTTTTTCACAATTTGGCTGTGATATCTAGCAAAAATAAGTCTCATTAAATTTAGTTGGGGTTACTCCCCAATCAGAACTACATCTTTAGTGGACATAACTGACATGGTGAAAGTTCAAACTCTTGTCAGCTTTTCCCACACTGCTTTGGTCCAGAGACATATAGGAACTTAGATGAGCATCATGTTCCTGAATACACAAGGGCTTTCCTGTTGACACAAATGTCAGGGAACAGCTGCACAAGCATAGGCATAACACTATCTGAATTTTGCCCAACAGCCAATAAGCGCAGCTGCTCTGACTATATCTAATAGTCATTCACGGGCTGAAAAGACATTGTGGAAAATAAATAATGAAATCAGTGATCGAATCAACTTCTTCATGGAGCCACCGAACAAAGTCCCTAGGCCGCAGCTCCCATCCAATACTCCATCCCAATCCCACCATGAGAGTAGTTGGGAGGACAAAGCTCAGTTGAAAAAGCATACGAATCCCTGTACCCAGAAAGCATTCTGTTGCAAATCTGTCACTGCAGTCTCACCTCCTGCCCTGTCCATCTTACAGATTCTAAGAGAGGTGGGGGGAAAATTGCTGTCTCAGAAATTAAGTGGAAATGCTAACCTTGTCATATCTGGCAGGCAAACAAAGGGAAAAGAAAGCTCTACATGGCTCAGCCTTTTCATGGGTTAACTGGCATTTCTAATACTTTTCACCTAGGTTGACTTGACAGATGCCTAACCTTAGCTACTGAGCGGAGACAGCCTGATGGGCCTTGGCCATACAAGGGGAAAAATTTTGATGCTTCCCACTTATGACATGATTGATTTTCTTTCAGCAGCCCTTCACTTTGGGATGTGGCGAAGGCTGCCTGGCTGAGCCCCTGCGCGCCCTGACCTCGACATATGGCCGCTGTGAGGCTGAAAACTGATGACGGCAGAAACCTAAAAAATCAATAGGCCTTGTCAGTCAGTGGGGAGGCAAATATCTTTTAAAAACCCAATCACGGCATGTACTTGCTGCATGGTGTGCAACTTGAGGACACATAAAATTTCCTATTTTTATTTCATCTGTATTCTTAAACTTCTCCACTTATCTATCTATGCCTTTGCACTTACTACAACTATGAGAAGAGAACAAACAGTCTTGTTTAAATTGGAATCCTTGTGATGTTAACAAGTAGAGAGGAGATTCTCTGGAAACTAAATAAAGACCACCTTTTCGCATGCCAGCGTAAACACTGACAGTGTTATTTTAGACATTATCTGGATTGAATTTGGAGATAAAGGAGCTGGGGAGTTTGAAAACATACGAGCATGGAACTGCCTTCAATTTTTTTTTTGCAAGGAGGCAAGTATTACTTTGGTTTGAGTTCTAAAATATATATTCTAACCTAACTACAGAGCTTTTTCATGTTCTTTTCTTTCTCTATTTCAGCATTTCTGACAAAGTTGGAACTGATGCAATAAGCAGAAAGGTGAACTTGGTACTTAGAAGTCAGTCTTCTGCCCTACAGATCTCATATCAAGACAGACAACACACTTGGAATGTGAGAACAGAGAGCATTTGGGCAAGAGCAATAAATAAACAAACAAACAAATAAGGCTAACACCATCCAATTCTTCATTTTCTCTGTGGTTGAGAACTGAGAGGATTAAATTTCATACTATTATGTACCATTGTCACTGGCAGATCTGTTCAAAATGTCTCACTGGATCACTTGATAAAGCCCAAAGCACTGGTATTTACCACACTAACATTCTTCTAATACAGGGATGTCAAACTCAAGGTTCGTGGGCCAGATCCAGCCCGTGGGGATCTTAGATCTGGCCCATGGGGCCACCTTGGAAACAGCAAAGGACTAGCCCGCGGTGCCTCTGCATGTGAAAACAAAACTCTGTTTTCACTGGCAGAGGGTTTCAGGAGGCCATCACAACTGAAAACAGAGCTCAGGAGCCTATTTTCACTGGCAGAGCATTTGGGCCACCGCAGACACCCCCAAGACAAACAACATTGAGCTGGCCATGCCCACCCTGGCCATGCCTACTCCAGCTCCTGAGGTCAAATCCACCCTGATGCAGCCCTCAATGAAATCAAATTTGACACCCCTATTCTAATACATTGCTTTCATTTCATTATAATCCATGACAGAACTATTATTTAGACTAGCCAAAAGTATGCTCTTAATTTCCTTCATACTGGGGCTATGGAAGAAAAGCCAACTTCTAGGCCCTTTCTTCCAATTTCCAGAACAGACTGTCAGGGTTCCACACAACATCCTCAACTCAATTAGAACTCCAGAGAATGAAAGTCCAAAGAATAAAACTTTATT
>JANHFJ010002575.1:277982-292500 GCA_032468195.1 Cerberus rynchops
CCCTGCTGTGGTTCCCTGTCCGCTGCCCCGCCCCTCACCCTCCTCTCCCAGTCACTGGCCTAAGAAGGTAAGGGCAGGGGTGGGTGGGTGGAGATTTGATCCATGGAACGGGAGCATAAGTGCCTCTGTACTTGCTTCATCTCTTGCTGTGTTCCACAGCCGCTTGTTCTGGCCATTGGTTCTATGCGCAGCTTGGTCGCTCAGGGAGACATGAGACTTACTCTCTGCCCCGAGACACTGGCCCAACCTGGCTGTTTCTCTCTGCCGCTGCTGTTGGAGCAGGTTGTGTGTCTCCCTGAGCGACTGAGGTGTGACCAGCACAAATAAAGGCTGGAAGAAGTGGCTGTGAGACCCAGAGAACGCCGGAGAATCAGAATGTGTGTGTGTGTGAGAGAGAGAGAGAGAAAGAGAGACAGAGAAATGAGAAAGAGAGACAGAGAGAGAAACAGAGAGAAAGAGAGACAGAAGGAGATGAGAAAGATGAGAGAGAGACACAGAGAGACAGAGAGATGAGTGAGAAAGAGAGATACACAGAGAGAGAGACATTGACAGAGGGGGAAGAGAGAGAGAGAAGTGTGAGAGGGAAAGTGAGACAAAAAAGAGACACAGAGAAAGAGATAGAGAGAGAGAGAGACAGACAGACAAAGACAAAGACACAGAGAGATGAGAGAGAGAGAGAAACAGAGAGGCAAGAGAGAGACAGAGAAAGAGAGATGAGAGAAAGATAAGAGAGAGAGAGACAGGTGAGAGACAAGAGAGATGAGTCAGAGAAAAAAAGAGAGAGACAAAGAGAGATACACATAGAGAAAGGCAGAGAGAGGGAAAGAGAGAGGGAAGGAGAGAGAGAGAGGTTGCAGAAAAAGCCGGCCAAGCTAAGTGCCTGAAGGAACCCCATTCCCACCACTGGGAGTCCAGGTGCTTCAGCGAGTGGCGCGCTGGATTCATATTAGTGGTCCACAGGATTTAAAATTATGAATTTAGAAGTCCCTGAGGTCCGAAAGGTTGATGACCCTTGCTTTAGGTGATGGTATTTGCACCAGTAATTTATCTATTACTTGATTTGATTTCCATAGTTGCCCATCTTAAACAAGTGACTCTGGCTGAAAACAATCACAAAATAATTAAAAACAGTAGCAGCATGGTGTAATTGTAATTGCCATTGACAGACCTATCATTTTTGAATTTGTTTGATAGATCTCAAAGAAGTTAGCTGTTGTCTTGTGGCAATTAGGCTTGCTTCAATCAATTGATTCAAAACTTCAAACTAATTTGGAAAATCAAGATGACTGCTGAACTGGATTAATTTTATAAATTTCTGAAGTAATTCAGAAATTGCAGGTGTCTAAATTTTGTCAACCAATTTGAAGGCTTTTGATTTATGTTCAGCTAAACTTTCCAATTTACTTTGGAGAACTCATACTTTTAGATTTTTTAAGTAATTGCCTTTAAATTAGTTTTTGACAGATTTTTTTTGGGTGCACAACCCTAATAGCAACTAATTTGTAAAATGATAAAATTTCCTATAATGAGCAAAAAAAGAAAATATAGTACTAATTTTCTGCACATATTTCTTAATTGTATATACATTCCTTATCAGATTCCCTTTTTATTGTCTCTTTTTCCAGACAGAAATATCTTTTTCCTCAGAAAGAAGATGCTTTAATCCCTAATATAATTTTGCAAGCTCTTTTCTATTTCCAAGACCCTTTTTGAGAGCATATTTTCTCACAATGTCCAAATGTGGTGCAAAAGAGATTTGTGGAAGGGAATTAATATTCAGTAATAATAATCCCAACATGGAATTCATCTTTCTGCCAATTGCTGCCTGCTACCATTATCCATCACAAATCCCAGGTCTGCTTCCTGGTTAGTCACCATTAGCTCAGACCTCATTAATGTAGTATAGTCGAATAATTAAGCTGGGGAAAATAAAGCAATGAAATAAATTGCTACGAATGGGCCATTGGCCATGGATTCTTTCCTGGGAATGAGGTAAAAATAATTATTTGATAAGTGAATGAGGGGGATTTAAGTAAGTATGATTTTCAGTGACAGCATTAATGTTAACCTTCTTTTACAATTTCAGTTCAGCCAAGATGGCTGTGACTATGTTACCAGTGGAACAATAGTACTAACTACAGTAAGGTAAAGCAGACCTACAATTGAAGCTATTTGACTGTTTAAACACAATTTTAGTGTTTAGCTGCTTTCATGCCATTTCCATCCATTTGTTTAAAAAAACCCAACCCTACTCATTTAACTTTGAAGCAAGTAACATTCTCCAAGATGGAGTTGACCCATAAGTGTGCTATTATAGCTAAGACAGTCTTTACACAATAATGTTTGGGTACCATTTGTGGCCTTTCCCGCATCAGGAGGCTTTACTCATAGTCACTCATGTCCTTCTCAACTCACAGCTAGATTACTGTAAGGTGCGCTAAATTGATTGGTTTTAGGTTTCAATTACATACTCAAACACAGTTGTTATGGAGATTAGCAATTTAGTTACCTATGACTCTGCTATGTCTGAATGGTGGGGCACTGGATTGGCTGTTTATAACTACCTTAACTAAATTTTATTTCAATCTAATTGTATTAATACTATAAGATGATCAGATATTTCAGAAATATTATACACTATAATATGTAATAGATAATAATATAACACAATAAATGCGTTGTACATGATCAGTTTTCAAGATAATTGAATCAGTTGATGTTTTAAAGGGTCTCAAATACATTTCTCTACATATATTGGATGTTAGTTGTAATTTATTTACAATTTATAATAATAATAGTAATAATAGTTTTACTTGGAACACCCTATATCCTGTGACCATATCTTTAACATTATCAAATAATAGCATTCCCTGTCCTAGTCCTTGGGAAGATAAGTGGATAAAAATGGTAAAAGTCTAAACATCTTGATGACTATGATAAACCATATTTATAATAATAGGAAGATAAAAATGCCAAATTCAGCCTAAATCTCTGGCTGACTGTTCAGTGAAGCATAATAATTTATATCTTCTTTTGATACAACCTTTTCAGATGCTATATGTTGATGTGAAGAGACAAGAAGAGAGAAGATCCACTCAATTAATTTATGAGAGAAATGTAGCCTAAAAAAGTTATTAAAATTGCATTGCATTTTGCAACTAATCTATTGCAGAATCCAATGTGGGTCGTCACTGGGACCAGAGGTTTAGTCTTCTGAGTTGTTGGACTAGTACTGGAGCCCATCCTCAGAGTAGACTGGTTCCAGCACAAGTCTGAAAGCTCATAAGTCAACCCACATTGGATCCTGCAACATTATCCTAGGACACGTATTTTTGCTTTCATTTTAAGTAATCTACTATTTCATGTTTTAAGATATATTTTAAAAACCTGGAACTTGAAATATGACAGTCTCACCAACTATATCAATAGTTATATTCAGCTCTTATTAAGTGAAAATTAATATTATATCTCACATTAATGTCTCCTTTTTAAGAGAAATTTATTCTTGTACTGGTAGTTACATTGACATAATTTATTAAAATCAGCCTTAAAGAAATACCTTGATAGCAATTAGTTCATTCATATGAAATTAAGAATTTTTGATGCTGCTCTGCTTGAAGTTTTCAAAATTCTAAATTTGCATATGCAATGAACCTTAGATACATAGTGATCTTGGTCAATATCTGGATTTTTTCCATATATTATTCAAAACTGAAAAGCAAAGGAAATTCAATTGAAAGCTATAAGAAGACAAAGGAAAGCATCACAGAAGTAAATGATTCACTGGAATTGAAACAAGTGTTGATCACATCTCTCAGCTTCCTGAAACCTGTTATGTGCAAGAAACAGGAATCAAGATGTCAGGGAAAAGCTGACTAAATTCACAGACGATAATCCACTCACAATTAGTCCTTTCTTTTTTTCCATTGCACAGAAAGTCAGGAAGAGAAAGATACTGTAAATTAGGGGTGTCAAACTCAAGACCCACAGGCCGCATCCAGCCTGAGAGGTGCTTAGATCCGGCCCACAGGTTTGGCCAGGAAATAGCAAAGGACCAGCCCATGATGCCTTTGCTAGCGAAAATGGGGCGGGGGCTTGTATGCACCCCATTTTTGGTCTGGATGACCTCCTGAGCACTCTGCTGGCCAAAACAGGGTGGGTGGAGGGATGCCCACAGCCTCCCGGCTCCCGTTTTTGGTCTGGATGGCCTGCTGCAAAATCCTCACCCCATCCCAGAGCAACCACAACTCCTTCACTAACCTGCTTTCCAGTTCGTTCTCTAGCATGCAGAGCAACAAAAGAAGACCGTGGGACTACCAATAAAAAAAAAATCAATCAGACCTTCTAACTTTGCTAGATCTCGCCCCCCCCCCAAAAGTTGGAAGGTCTGGTTACACTTTTTTAAAAAACTAGTAGTCCCATGGTCTTCTCCTGCATGAAGGAGAATGGCGTTGGAAAGCAGGGTAGCGAGGGAATTGTGGTTGCTCTGGGATGGGGTGGGAGTGAGGATTTTGCATTATGATTGCTCTAGGATGGATTTCTGGGTTAGGATTTTTCATTATGATTGCTCAGGAGTGTGCCGGGAGTGAGGATTTTTCATTATGATTGTTCTGGGGTGGGAATGAGGATTTTGCAAGAAGTTGCCACGGGGGAGCAGCAGAAGGGAGAAAATCACAAACTTTAAGTAAGAACCAGTAAAAGAGGAATGGAAAAATCCCTATCTGTCTATCAGCATTTCTCAGACTTGACAAGTTTAAGATGGGAGAACTTCATGCTGCCTTGGGAATTCTGGGAATTGAAGTCCATGCACCTTAAAGTTGCCAAAGTTGAGAAGCATGAGTCTACACTAGAGTTTAGGATTTTCCATTCCCATTTTATTTAGAGTTTTGTGCAATTAAATAAATCCATTAACAATTCCTTAACAAATAGTGATTAAAGCAATATGAACCATTACTGGACCTTTTGTGAGAAACTGAATTAAAAGTTGATCTGGGCTTTGATGATTAGATATGGGATTATGGAAATAAGGTAGAGAAATGTTAATCTTAGAGTAAGAGTTTGATATAGTTTGTACTTATATCTGTACGAAAGAAAGTTTTCAGTTTTCCGTCTTTTCCTCTTTCTTACACTTTCACTCTTTTTCTTTCCTGAGCCTTTTCTTTTTTTCAAATCTGTTTTTTTTATCCTTTAGCTTTGTATTTTTTTGATGTATCAAGGATCAAAGACTCAGAGATTATAATTCTACATTTATTATTTACAGAAATCATATCAAAATTTAGAATGAAATCCACTTGGAGCCATCTCAAATGAGGCAGGCTGTGACTCCCTCTAACCAAAAAGAAACACTATCAATAGAAGAGAATATTTGTAGCTCAGGGTTGAACTGTTTGTGCTCTTTGAGCTCGATGGCTTTCTTGCAGATGTTTCATTACCAAAGCAGGTAACATCATCAGTACCAAAAGGGAGTGGAGTTTGCTCTTATTTTCATATACAAGTGGCTTACCCTGTCAGTGTTGATCATTTTTTGCTTCACAAAAAGTGTTTTGATTGGTGCCGGATCTCTACAGCCCTCCCTCAAATATGTTCTTTAAAATACAGAGTTTCCCAGCATTCCTTTAGGAACTTCCAACATGCAAACTGTGGTTACTCATCCTAAAATGAATCCTCTTTATTTTCAAAATTTGCTGTTTGCTGGGAAAGTGTTTATTTATTTTATTTATTTTATTTAACAAAAATGGTGTATAGCTAAAAGTCAGTCTACATTTAGTGGTACATCTGACTTTGGGATATTTCTTCATAACCAAACAAAAGTGTATTTTCTGTGTAGTTCACACCCTTTGCTCGCTGGATTTGGATGTCATAAAGCAAAGCTCACATTTTATAATTAACCCTCGTGCCCCATTTTGACAGGCACAGTGCTGCAGGAGGCTGAGTTCTGTCATGCACCCCCCTGTCTACTCTCCCCCAGCCATGCCCCTGGTCCTCCAAGATCAAACACAACCCTGGTGCACCCATCAATGAAATAGAGTTTGATATCCCTGGTCTATGATAAACAAAACTCTGAAGGATACTGGTAGTACATTTAATACAGTGGATTTTAATACAATTTACAAGACTATGCCTTAATAAAATTGTTTAGGCTAAAAAGGTACTACTATCTTCGTCACTAAATAGAGTATGGAAGTCCTGTTTAAAGTCAGAATTTATATTAACAGAATAGGAAAATAGCAGTTATTTTCTTTCTTCTTTACTTTTCTTTTTTATTTTTATTTTATTCCTTTCTTTTCCTTTCTCCTTCCCAGAAGATCCTGGAAGATTCCTTCCAAGAATTCAAATTGTGAAAGTGCTGTTTTTTCAATCAGAACAATTATAAAGACTAGATACATAGGTATTCTGCTGTAACAATGAAAGAAAGTTAATTACCTAAGTTCCTGCAGAACAACATATAGGAATAATAGCAAATTAGATAAAACCCAATAAAGGCAAAAGGAAAATTTGGATGAGGGATATTCATATAGTAATATAAAGTTGTAGTTAGTGATTCAAGGCTTTAAGAAACCCTTTTTTCTGACTGCAATTTTATAATACACCTATAAAGCAGTAAATTCTTCTTTTAAATTTAATTTTAAATTTTAAATTAAATTAACCCTGAAGGTAGGAATAAACTATTATTGTCTTAGTCTAGAAACATATATTATTTTCTATGGTGCATATAAGAATTTGCAACTCTAGTATTTTAAATGCAGCTTGTTTTCAAACAATTGCCTATGTGGTCAAGGCAAAAAAACATAGTTTATTTTCAACTTATTTACATGAATTTTCTTAAAATAAGACTGTTATAAAGATGTATTTCTAATATTCATAAAAAGAAAACTATGGCAGTAATTTAATATTTTAGCATTTTTAGATTTTGAATATTTAACATTATAATTTTCAGAAAAAAGCACCAAGGAAGCAATTAATAAAGTTAAATAAATAATTAAAATTATAAAGAATATAGTTCTTTCAAATATTATCCATGACCAAGCTTTTATTTAGCTCCACCTTTAGCTCTCCAGGAAATACTAGAATCTATTAAATCTATGAAAACAGGAAAAGACCTCAGTCTTGATGGCTATCTATTCAGTAGTATAAAACATATATTTTTGTTTGGTTTTGCTCCTGTATTTTTTGAAGATTTATAATGATGCTTTTAAAAAAAAAAAGGTTCTTCCAACTTCCTTTAATGGGTTATATATAACTCGTATTGTAAAGGCTGGTAAGAATTCTGCTAATCATGCAAATTATTACCTGATTTTCTTGTTAAAAGTTTGTGATAAGTTGTTAACAACTACTTAGCCATAAAGGGCATTATATTTAATTATGTGAGATCTGGTTTTATAGAAAAGAGAGAAGTCTGGAATATTGCTAGATCATTGAATTATCATTTACATATACATTCATAAAAACTGAATGGTGAATAGTGGTTTTACTAGAAGTAGGAAGGAATTTTGATATGGTGCAGTTCAAACTTTTGGAATAAGTTTTGGCAAAATATAATTTTTCTCCTTTTTTATTAAATAAAATCCAATCTGATATTGTACCTCTTGATCAAATGAAGTTTCTTTACCTCTTAAGATGCTTTATGGAACTCATTGACAATAGCCTTTATCTCCTTGTGGATTTAGCTTGATAATCAAATAATTGTTTTATCAGACAACTAAAGAACAATCTGAGCATTAAAGTTACATCAACTGAATTTAAACTGTTATTATATAATGATGAAAGATTATATCTGGCACCTACTTAGCAATAATCTATATCAATATTTGTAATTTGATAATATATATATACAGTAATATCAGAATTTGATTATCTATATAGATTTCTCTTGGATTCTATAATTCCAATAGATTCTAATATAGCTTCAAAATCTGTGAAAAAAGGGGGAGGTTACCTGGTTTTAATTGCAAAAATACTTTGGAATAATTACTTATTCTATAAAATATAGATATACCTAAAATTCTCTATTTTTATGCAAAAACAAAATAAATTCTTTCTCTTACATCAATATTAATATGATATAAATAGTTAAAAATCCTAAGGAGATTATAGAGAAAGTTTAATATTATAAAAATCAATTGAATTTGAAGATTGATACCAATAATTAGATGAGTTGCTATAATATATTTAACACAATTCAAACAAATTGATACAGTCTTAAGAAAACTTAAAAGGAAGGAGAAACTCGTAGGTTTTCTTTGTGTAA
This sequence comes from Cerberus rynchops, assembly GCA_032468195.1. Taxonomy (NCBI): domain Eukaryota; kingdom Metazoa; phylum Chordata; class Lepidosauria; order Squamata; family Homalopsidae; genus Cerberus; species Cerberus rynchops. Next base: position 286,231 of record JANHFJ010002575.1, read on the forward strand.
ATTATGGTTGTCATATAATGATAAGGATCTCATTTTCCTGATTTTCAGCAAACTTTTATATCTGTATGAAATCCAAGTTATGTCCAAAACACAGAGAAGTTCACAAATTCTGTTAGTAAGAAAACAATTGCAACACTAGTATCTAACACATGATATAATGCGAAGGACTTAGTTCGCCTTTGAACCATAGTTGTAAAGTATTTCCAGCAGAAAAACCTGAAAAGTTAGTCAGACAGTCTTGCATAGAAGCACCTGATTGTTATTCATGTGAATTCACTTTGGGATAATCCCATTTGAAAATAGTACAAATTTTTACTTTTACTTCAGACTAATAAATACATTAATATTTCAGATCAACGTATTGCTAATCAACATTGTAAACCATTTTAGTTACTGCAAGAGGAATTTGGTGGGCTACAATAAAATTGTAGGCTGGCAAAGTATCTGAATAAAATATCTTTCAATTTACAATCTATCCAGATAAATTAGCCCAATCCTGAATTGCTATCAGTAATGATAATCTTGTTGCAAATAATTGATAACTGAAATGTTATCAGTTATTTGCAAAAAGTGTTGAAGAAAGACAGCAACATCCTACACATAAACAGAGTATTGGTAAAGGGGCTTACAGAATATTAAGAGTTTCTTTCATTCTTAAAATGATAGTCATTTTTTGTGTTTATTGGACAACTCTAAGAATGACTTCAAAGAATTGGCTGTCAACTTCATACTGAAGGGGACTTTCCTCACTCTTGTTTTGTTTTAATGTCCATATATTTATTAATATGGTTTGAAAAAATTAATATGGTGGTAAGATATGAATCATACACCAAATATGATTGATCATATACTACAATTTGCAATTTATCAAGCTGTGGATTTATTAAGCATGGAGTATAACAAAAATAGCTTTCACTTCTACAACAGAAAAAAAAGTGTAACCACAGATTTAAATCTCAGTTTGATGACTTGTATTATTAGTCTTCTTACAAACTTCATCTTTATTGACATAATAGATTTGTCAATATTATTCAATGAGAACAAGGTTAATGCTTCATTTAAAATCAGATTGTGTGTTTGTATGTGTATTTTGTCTTTTTTTCCCTTTTTTTTGCTCCCTATATATTAAAATAAAAAAGAAAACTATGCTAATTTCACTTTATTAGCAACACTAACATCCTCATTTACATTTTTCATAAAATCACACCATGAATTTAACTGCTTTAGGGATACAAATAATAAGCAAATACATAAATTAGTATATTTTAATTAAATGTTATCCCATGAACAAAATATTATAAAGTATTGTCTAATATGAACAGAGAGAAAACATAGCTAGTGGTTAAAATCTTAGGTTATATTAAAATACTGCATTTTGTCTCATTAAAATCTAATTTTAAAAACCAAATATTTCACCCACTATTTAGAAATGTGCACTTCTTTATTCCATAATTATGGTGGCATGCTTATAGAGAAGAACAAACACATTCCTATTTAATCTGTATTCCAACTCAATATGCGGACTCTTGGGAAAACATGGCAGCAATTTTCACATAACTATGATTTACAAATAGCAATAGCACTTGGACTTATATACCGCTTTAAAGTGCTTTCCAACCTGCTCTAAGCAGTTTACAGAGTCAGCATATTGCCCCCAACAATTTGGGTCCTCATTTTACCCACCTCGGAAGGATGGAAGGCTGAGTCAACCTTAAGCCTAGTGGGATTTGAACCAGTAGTCAGCAGAAGTACTGCAGTACTACACTCTAACCACTAAGCCAACAAATAATGCATTACATTACATTACATTACACATTTCACTGCATTTCGTACCATGTATGTCTGTGCATGTGATGAATAAAAAATTTGATTTGATTGTTATATACCATAGTTGGGTGATATTCCATTCTAATTTAAGAGTCTAATTGACATGAAGGGTTAACACATGCAGTATGATCCAATACATATTCTAAATCAGCTTTCTCTATCCTGATACCATCCAAATCTGTTCTGAGCCTGCAATGGCCAAAAATAAAATTATTTCAGCAGTCTGAAGCAGCTTAGACCACAGAATAGGTATTCAAGCCATTCCTGGTTTTAAAAAAAATCAGAACATCTACCTACCTTCCCCTCTGCTTATATCCTCATAAATAACTTTATGGGAAAAAATAAATTATGCTTTTCTTGTCTTTATTATCAAAGTCTCCTTTTCAGTCTAAATATAGTTATGATTACTACAATGGTTGCTAGTAGATCATAAGGAAATTACATTGATTTCTTTCTGAATTTGCCTCAGTGTTCCTCATATTAGAATGCACTACAGTGCATAAATTAGATAAACACTCTACTTGGCAGTTGAACTGAAAAGCTTTGTCTCATGAAATGCTGGGGACAGAGAAAGGGAACACCAGAAGCAACACAAGAAATCATTTGTGTGTACAGAAGCTGTATTTTCCCCCCAAAGGTACATTCATTTATCAACCTTGTTGAATGCATAATTGACTCTATATTCCACTCTAAAACTATTTCACTGCACTGTTTAAACTAGACCAAAGCTGTAGGGCTTAAAGTATCCATTTCCAATATCAGAAGAATGTTCTCAAGAGTACTATTGATTGTGTGGTGATGGGAAGCATAGCACAAAATTCAGCTAATTAAACAGTAAACAGGAAAACTAATTATCTTCAGTACTGTTTAGAGATGCATTATTGTATGAATGCAACAAGGAAAGGAATTTCATATTGGCAATTCATCAGTGTTTTTGTAAGAGATGTGAATCTCACTTCCCTATCAGCATCAACATCCTGAAGCATCAAAATGCTTTTGACTAAGGAGAATATTTTGAATGCAGAGTTCAGAATTTCAGTTGGAATTTCTCTATTCACAAAATGGCTGAAAAACAAAATGAAGAACAACAATACCATAGAAATGGAAATGTTAATTGCAGATGCTGAGAAATAATTTCCCTTCTTTATATAATTTTCAAAAAGTATTTGGAAAGGAAATTTCAATACAAAATAGTTCAACATGTGCTTTCATTCATATGAACCAATCAAATTTATTTTTTTTATCAGAATGTTTGCAATTTTTGGTTCTAAATAAATAAATATTTATTAACGTAAACTAGTTGATTGTTAAAAAAAAAAACTATTTGAAGTTAAACTAGTAGCTCTCCTAATTGAATATTTGAATATTCATCTAAGTTTTCAGGTTTTAGAGATCAATTCTACACAAAAATATCTTTCGAATGTGATGATAGTATACATGGTTGTTCTATCATTTTCTGAATTGTTTAGCAAAATCCATTAAGGGTTTTAGTTTAAAACTAATATGTACATTTTATTTTTGGCCCATTATAGCTCATTTGATCAAAATATGGCCATATTTTATATATCAATATAAGTAACATACTATAAAATCAGGAAAAGTGCAGTTTAATTAAAATGGACCAAAATATCCTTTAAGAGGCCAGATATTGAATAAAAACTACCTGTAATTAAACATAAATCGACCACAGGAATTCCTTATTATCTTCGAGATTGAAAGATCAGTCCACGAGAGACTGCATATTGTTGGGTCTCACTGACTCCAGTATATTTACAGAGGATGGCAAAAACCAAAGCAAAACAGTAAGAAAGGACATGGGTTTTTGAAGACCCAACCAGCCAAAGGCACCTTCAGCCCTCTTCAAATATAACATTCTTAGCAAGACAAGTTATATTCTGATAGAAGATCACTCCTTTTCACAAAGTATGGAAATATAAAATGCAATAAGGAACCATTGGCAATACAATTCATGAATTCCAAAATGTGTACATCTGAAAAGTATTTCCATGCCCAGAAAAGAGTATAAGCCAAGTAACATGCAAAAAGGAAAGTCAGCCTGCTCTCTCAAATATTGTTATATGCAGAAACAATTTAGTATGGTAGGTAAGTAAGGAGGCTAGAAACTAGGAGACTGTGAGTTCTAGTTCTGCCTTAGGAATGGAAGCTGGCTGGGTGACTTTGGGTCAGTCACTTTGCTCGTGCTTAAGAAAGAGATCATGGCAACACACACATACACACTAGTCTTTGTGATCATAAAACTGAGCCAGCAAGCTCTTCTCATCCATACAATGTGACAAATATCCCAATTTAAAATATTCTTAAATTCAAGGACAGTGATTTTTCCAGCAAAATGTCAGATAATTGATTCAGGTAAATGGCCAGTACTAATTTAAGACTATCACTAAAATTACAGTACAGATTTCTCCCATAACCTCTGATATGACAATGTAAAACCTAGATAGACATTTTTCTCCCCCTCAGATCAAGGGCAATAGAAAGTGCCATGCTGGGGTGGGACGAACATTAAAAAATAAATTGACCCTAAGATAAATGTGTAGATAGGATAAGGACAAAATGTAAATGTAATTAAGTTAGCTCTAAATGCAATTAATGTTATATTTAATTATGTAAATACAGTTAATAAAATACAGGCTGCATATTTAATCATTTCCTTCAGAGTCTACATTAACAATTGCTTTGGAATTGTGGGTTTTGAAAAAGTCAACAAATCAAATTTATAGTTTGGGTGAGTTATATGCAGTTTCTGGGATTCAGCTGGTACTATTCTATACAGCATACTTTTAAAGATGTAGTCATTTTTACTTTTAAGGCATTCCTAGAAAAATTCTTGAAAAAGTTACACTTGCAAAAGAATCACTGTTTATTTCACAACTTAGTTTTCTGCTGTTACTGCAGTTCAATAAAACAATATTGGGAGGAGCATAAAAGGAAATTGTTTGCTGACTAGAAAACACATCTAGCAAAAATCGCTAAAGTTGCCAAAATCTGATGCAGCATCTTAAAATGTTTGTTATATTAAAAATTATTGATGCAAAGGCAAAAAAACCAAACCTTTTGACACTGCAGTCATTTTAGGTGGCTGTAGGAAGTTATTACAGGGGTTGTTATTAAAAATTAAGGTGGAAGTATGATTACTAGAAGTATGATTACTTAAGCCACTAGCCTATCTTCTTTTTGTGAAAATGTGGTTGGGTGTGGCTTTTATTTAACACTTTTTTTGTTTGTTTTATATTGGCTGTCCCTCCCCCCATAATGAATATATGTTTCATTTGAAAAAAAATTGAAATATGCAAATAGTTTTAAAAGGCAAAAGAAAAAGACCATTTGAAAGAACAGAGAGTTTCTTTTCTCCAAGAAAGGCTAACCGCTTTACAGCTTTCCAGTTTTATTCAAAATCATGCTTTCTTGATTTTTGATCTGCTTATTGCATTAGTCCATTCATTTTAAACCATTTACAAAAGCCAATTTCCTACAAATGAGTTTAGTTCTCTTTTCTTCCTCTTTTTTTTTTATAAAGACATTGATGTGTTTTTTCTGACATGCCTCATGAGTTCCGTCAATCACAGGTTCTTCTTAATGGATACCACATGTCTGCCCAGAACTGTGTAATTACAATGCTAGGATTCTTGGCACTGCCAGGAAAGGGGGCACGGTCAATCCAATTAGACTTTATTTATTTACATACCATTTCTGGATAGGAACTTCTATCTTTTATGCTGATGCTCTGAAAATCTCTCATCAAGTAACTTAATTTTCTCTAGATGGGTGATTGGCCTTTTAACAAAATGTCTTGCAGCTTTCTTCGGGAGGGGTCTGGGATGCACATAAAGACACCTTCTTATAAATAATACATCCAAGAACAACATCATGGAATGAATCAGTCCAACTTTCATTTGTGCTTCAGATGATGGAAGAGATTTGGAGAAGGTTGATTCCCTGAACTCAATATAGTCATTATTTCCATCTCACTATGGTGCCTCCCAAGCACAGTATGACTTCCTTACTTTAAAAAACAAAAATAAGATACATTTTGGCATACCTGAATTGCTAAAATTGTCTTGTGCTAATTCTTATTAATCTAGCTGTAGTAATTTCTATAACAAGATCTATTTGTATTTTAATCTTTTTCTATATATATATTCTACTTTGTACTGTTTTCTAGACAGCCCAGGTGGATGTTCCAAATTTAATTCACTCACTTTTTATAGAATGTGGGCCTAGATGTCCTCTTTACCCAATTGCTTGCCTGTTGTGTGGACAGAACTGAGGTCATCACAACATGAAAGTAACCATGTTGTATTTTATTATGATAGTTATTTCTATTATTATAATTATTATTATAATACTTTCTTCCCAGTTTTTGTGTTTTATAATGTCTGTTAAGAAGAGATTCCTGGCTACTTCCCCATCACAGTGACTGTA